>JAYEVE010000477.1:0-123382 GCA_036346375.1 Guadua angustifolia | reverse complement strand
AAGATCGTCAAGGTGGGTGCCGACCTTGGCGCCAAATAGGAAAGCGTGCTCGTCACCTTCCTCTGGTCTAACTCCGACGTGTTTGCCTGGCAACCGTCCGACATGACTGAGGTCCCCAGGGAGCTGATCGAGCACCGATTGGCAACGCTCTCAAGAGTGTGCCCGGTTCGACAAAAGGTCCGGAGACAGGCACCAGAGCGACAATATGCCATTCGGGAGGAGGTAGAGAAGCTGCTGCGCGCGGGCATCGTTAGGGAAGTCTCTCACTCCGAGTGGCTTGCCAACCCCATGCTCGTCAAGAAGTCCAACGGGAAGTGGCGGAGATGCGTCGACTTCACCGACCTCAACAAGGCCTGCCCAAAGGATCCGTACCCTTTGCCGCGCGTTGATCTCATCGTCGACTCCACGGCGGGTGTGTGAGTGCAGGCTTTTAACGCCAGACCGTACCACCAGATCAGCATGGCGGCGGAGGATGAAGAAAAAACCGCTTTTGTAACCCCGATGGGTGTTTATTGTTTCTTGTGTCCAAATGGCATTGAGGTCAATCTCGACAAGATAGCGCCATCGAGCACATGAAGCCACCGACTGCTCAAGCAAGTGCAAGGTCTCGCTAGTCGCCTGCATCCTCAAAGCGTTTATCGCTCACTTGGGAGAAAGGAGTCTACCCCTATTCAAACTGTTGAAGAAGACCAACCACTTCGAATGGACTCCGTAGGCCCAACAAGCATTTGAAAACTTGAAGGAGTACCTCTAAGAATAGAAATTATACATATAAGAATGCATAATTTTAGCCTCTTGAATTTGTAAAATAAGGAAAAGTAATCTATAGAAAACAATAAACTTTATCATCGCTTAAACTGCACATAAAACCATGAATCCCTAAACCACACTTATTTTCTATAGTAAATCTTTATTTGGTTTTCTATCTGTTTTCTTTTTGTCCTCATTGAAGTTAATTATTTGCTATGTTACCATCGAACGACGTGTAGGACCTGATATTCCAGATTTAGTCATTGACGACCCCAAATTTGAGTTCGATGATAATTAACAAGGCAAGCATCCCTTTGACCATGTCGATCCTAGTGTTTCAAAATTGTTTTATTGAAACTTTCATGCAAGCACTATTTTTCATAAATTCTGCTATATTATGGGCTATGGTAGATATCGCCTCCATTGTTGGGATTTCCTTAATCATTAATTAAAATGTGAACCTTGATAACCCCAGAATATGGATAATCACACAATAATAGCAAAATGGGTATATTCGTTTATACATTCATATAAGCATATGCCTTAGAAATGAGTACACAAATAACATGCTTTACTATTCATGATAAATTGTGGTCACGATGGTTAATGTGCTCAATGGTAATTTATTAAAAATGAAAATAAAACTATGATTTTGACGTTGACGATTATTGGCAATAGCCGAAGGTGCATAGGACTTGCACATAGTGTATGGAAAGATTATCGCGCGGGTCAGATAAGAACTGGATATATTGTTTGTTAAACCCAAGAATTACCGTACAACCACAAGTGCTAATATGAGACAGTCTTAAACCGATGAAGTTTTCTAGTTTAACTTTGCACATTGGAAGGCATTAGTAGTACGGGCATTTTGGTGTAGGTTTTGCTCGAAAGGACATACACACTAAGGTGATTATAGAACAAATATTTACCGATACAACAGTGTACGCCTTGTTATAGGAAAAAGGACGCGATGGGGTGTAAACCATCATTATTACTATGTGTACGGATCTGGATTTTCGCTGTCATAACTAGGTTTTGTTGTCATCGGACTGGTGTAAAGTTAAAGTAGGCAGTGTAAATGTTTTCGTCATGTACATCCTTGCCATACGCCGAAGGTGCGTAAAAATAGCTGCAAACAAAAGTCATGACTTGTTGGTAAAGTTATACATCTTTGCAGATTGTAAAAGTATTCAAAAAGCCATACCCGCAGCCATGAGAGTTTTGGCGCACTAGCACTAGTAAGATGTTTTATTTTCATAAAAATATGGTTTACGCCATGTGTTGGCAGGAAATGGTTCAGTATATTGATCACATCATGAAGGTCCATGAATTTATTTATTTATTTATGCTTATATACTTGTTAATTTATTACCTATGAAATTGCTTTTACTAAATTTGTTTGCAATCTAATATTCAGTATTTACAATGCAAATTGGCTTTTTGCAAAATAGCCATAGTAGTTTTTCTCTTGATTCAACCTGTATATATTGTAGGTTTTGCAGAAGTCTTGCGATTACTAAAGTACTCAACTTGCTGTTGTTGTTGTTGTTGTTGTTTTTTCTGAAGAAACAGAATACTCCAGTGAAACTTATTTTGATGCAGGATACAGAGACGTTAACGATGAATTTTTCTAGGATTTACTTTACCAATTGCCTGTGGGGATAATGGATTAAAATCATACTACAAGATATAAATGTCTCCACTGTAAAGTTTATTTTGGTTTGTAAGAATATTATATAAGAACTATTTCCGCTTTCGAATGTAATATTATGTGTATAGATGTGTTATCAATTTGTAAATATGCGTACTAGCTACTAATCATGAGACTAATACTGTATATACGTGCAACCTAGTGTCGGTATTTAATATAAAAAATAGAGGCCTTACATAAGCGCTCCGGGATATAGTCGAGGTCAAGGCCTCGGAGAATATCTTCTGAAGCTGGGCTCTCTAGAATATTATAATCATTTTGGAGAGTATGAATATTGCCGACTTCCATAGAATATGTGTCATGGACATTTGCCTCTGTAACTAGGACAGGAACGGGATCGTGCTTAGTTTTTTATTTTCTTTCTTAAGAAGTGGCACTTTCATCACGGCCTCACCCAAAACCCAAATTAGATGGGGTCGCTGATTGCAAAAATTCTGCTTCAATTCAATAACGCACTCAGAGTAAAAATCACACCTACCTTCTTCCGTGACGTAGTTATCGAGGTTGAGGTCGGTGTAGTCCACATGCGCACAACTGCTCCTTCCGGTTAGAAAAAAAGTGGTCTTTTTTTACCTTTGATCATTAAATTCCATGAAAAAATGTTATAAAAATAAAATATTATGAAAGTATTTTTTTTAACAAAGCACTTATACTATTTTTATATGCCCAAATCATACGTGTGTAATTAAGTGTACTATGTATTCGAAGCCGTCATTCTCTTTTTTAATAGGAGATGGTACTCACTCTGTTGATTTTTATAAGGCACAAACACATTTCAAGCTAGATTCTAATTAAGTTTCTAGACTTTGGTCAACAATCAATCTAACAATACACAGATTATATGACACAAAAGTATACCGTTAACTCGTATCTGGAAGCACTTTCATATTGTCATGATTTTGTAGCTATGAACAAAAATATTATAAATGAAATTAACGGTTAAAGTTTAACTTTAAAGATGTACCAAATCAACTGCTGTCTTATGAGTAAGTCGCAAAGTACGAACGCCATCTGTTCTGAGTAGTAGTGAGTACGTGCACGCAAGCAAGATCGTACCAAATTAATCAACTGTGTCTTATTAGTGGTGCTTACTTTAATTATGTAATCCACCACCGGCATGCAGCCGGGCGAACATCCTCTCCCTTTGCAAAGAAAGGCAGGTAACCCTGTAGCAAACGGTAGAGGAATGGCAGGGCAACTATCTGTACAAATAAAAACAATGGGTGATATTCAAGACAATATTCCACAATGATTATAAAAAGAAAAAATTCTTGTATCAGTCAAATAAAAAAGAGTATCTCCACCACCTATTTTGGTGGTGTCATATTATAATGGTGTAGAATTAATCATATATAGATATTAGAGTTATTTAAGAAATACAATTATATATCAATTATAGAAAGTAGAGTTGTATACTAAAGACAACTACATTGTAACATCTAACTACGTAGTTGCGTGGATAAATCTACTATGTGTAGCAAAGCGAAATAGTACCATAGCAGCCTCTAAGCAAAAAATTAAAAGCAATTTGGTGAACAGAAGTTTTGTATTGTTCATCTAGAATCCGACGGCTGGGATTGACCGAATGGCACATGGCATATGCTAGCTATACGGAGTATTACTAGGCTCTTAGCCCTAGATAGATTTACGTCCATCTTAATCGCAAAACCACGTATGCTACTGGTCATGGCCAGTGGGCAAAAGCATGCATGGATGGGGACTAGTCTCGATGCCATGCATGAACACGTGTACCTTTTTTCTTTTTTCTTTCTTTCTTTTTTTTTGAGGATCAAGGAGCATATAAGGTCATTCACAATGGAAGTTTCATTATCATTTAATGAGATAACACATCAGCAAAAATAGTGATATGGCAAAATAATTATGAAGAGAGAGATAGAGAGAGTTTTATGGGAGATGAGAGAGTTTCATCTAGATGAAACTCAAGATACACGGTTATCTAGACAAAAATTGATGTGACATTCTTGGAAACTGGGAAATGAAACTATGCACTGGGAATAGCCTAATAACTGAAAGTGTACCACACGCGTCAATTCCCATGTTTCGCATGCTTACTGCACCACACGTAATTGACGATCAGCGATCCCTGTAACGGCACACAAGAATAGACTTGCCTGCTTTACTCGTACGTACGTACTACTAGCTGCATGCGCTCGATCTCTATATATATGGACTTAGCTTGTTCCATTCTTCACAGCATCCATCCATCAACATCATCACTGCAAATACATGCAAAGCTTGCAAGCTTGCAAGGCTGAGACACGATCGATAATGGCGCTCCGACGCCGCTCATGTCTCCTAGCGCTTCTCTCCATCGCCTTGGCGCTCTCCTTCCTCGCCGGCCAGGCGGCGGCCAAGAAGACCGGTCAGCTAACCGTCTTCTGGGGCCGTAACAAGGACGAGGGCACCCTCAGGGAGGCCTGCGACACCGGCCTCTACACCACCGTCATCATCTCCTTCTACAGTGTCTTCGGCCACGGCAGGTACTGGGGCGACCTCTCCGGCCACCCGCTCTACGGCGTCGGCGACGACATCAAGCACTGCCAGTCCAAGTCCATCGTCGTTCTCCTCTCCATCGGCGGCGGGGGCAACCAGTACTCCCTCCCGTCCTCCCAGTCGGCGGCCGACGTCGCCGACAACCTCTGGAACGCCCACCTCGGCGGCTCCCGCAAAGGCGTCTTCCGCCCGTTCGGCGACGCTGTCGTCGACGGCATCGACTTCTTCATCGACCAGGGCTCGCCGGATCACTACGAAGAGCTGGCCAGGAACCTCTACAGCTACAACAAGTACTACCGCGGCAGGGTCGGGGTTCGGCTGACGGCGACGCCGCGGTGCGCGTACCCGGACTGGCGCGTGGAGAAGGCGCTGCAGACGCAGCTGTTCGAGCGCATCCACGTCCGATTCTACGACGACGCCAAGTGCTCCTACAACCACGGCGGCCTCTCCGGAGTGATGGATCAGTGGAACAGGTGGACGGCGAGGTACCCGAGGAGCCAGGTGTTCCTCGGGCTCGCGGCGGCGGACTTGCCGGGGAAGCAGGACAAGGTCTTCCTCGACGCGCTCTACTACGCCCTGTTGCCCAACGTGCAGAAGGCGGGCAACTATGGAGGGATCATGCTCTGGGACAGGTTCTACGACAAGCAGACCAACTACGGCCAAGCCGTCAAGTGCTGGGCTTAATTAGTAGAGAGTGTATAGGTATCATCCGGATGTTTTTTTGGTTGAAATCACCCAAATCTAGAACCGTTGGATTTCGGATCCAAATTCACCGGGCCGTTGGATCAAATCATACGATCGGATGTAATCGATACTCCCGAACATCCAAATTCACTGGGCCGTTGGATCAAATCATAGGATCGGATCCAAATTCACCGGGCCGTTGGATCAAATAATAGGATCGAATCCAAATTCACCGGGCCGTTGGATCAAATGATCCAATAGTTCTAGATTTGGGTGATTTCAACCAAAAAAACATCCGGTTGATGTTTATCAAATCCCTAATTAGTATTATTGATCGAGCTACCTACCTAGCTACATATACATTTGTCTGCGTGTTGCGTGCATATGCTGCAACTCGCATGGATATACGCATGTCTGACAATAAGAATTTGTTAACAAAGGTGTGTGCAAGAATAAATCGAGATCCATAATGAGATCTATCGCGAGTTGTTTGTTACTTTAGTGTGGTTAAATAATTCTGTGAACAATAAGAAGGTTGTATATACAACCTGTTTAATTAATGAAAAGTTGTCACATATGCAGTTTCATATGCCTTGTTTTAGGAACTCTTTTTGCTGTCATGAGAGTGACAAGAGGTCACTACTACAGAACGACACATCACTATCACTTTATCTGTGTCGGTTCTTAAGTTTTTCGGAAAAAACGATTGTGATAAGAACTTCGAAGGGTGTTAGTAATAATCACTATCGGTTCGAGATTATAAGTGATTGTGATGTGGAGATTCGAACATCACTATCACTTCTATGAAAAGAACCGATTTCGATGACCGCTCACATCACTATCACTTTTTAGTAGAGAACCGATTCGATGTGACATAGTTATCACTATCATTCTTTTTATAGGCGATAGTGATGATCGCTCATATCACTATCACTTGTTGAAAAGAACCGATTCGATGTGCATTTCTTATGTCTAGATGGTCGTGAACATCAAGATCGCTTTTGAAAAGAACCGATTCGATGTGCCTCGCTGGTTATATATACCACTCAAGACTGAACTCTTCGATCTGCTTTTGCTCGGAGGAGATTTCTCCGCCACCCGAGAAAAACAATTTCATATTGTGTGGTTGGAAGCAATAGTTGGGTGAGAAAATTTGAAGTCCTCATGGGTGGGTATTAAGGGCAAAATTGAAATCCTATCTTGAGGAGATTCCCTCTTTTGCCCTCTATTGCGGTTTTCTTCAAAATGTGTACGTGCTTTGATTTCACACTCTTTATTTGACAAGTTTATATCTATTTAATTTTTGTAGTGCGATCTCCTGCTTATATATATGAAATTATTATTGCTATCATGTGGTAAATCAAGTATTAGAGTTTAGGCGGCGAATCCTACGCCTCCCGCTCGAGGGTGCTTATTTATAAATATGCTGAACTAAAGGGCATATTTATAAGCGGCGCCTCGAATTGTCCATTTTTGATACAATTCGAGGATATAGGTTCGAAACAAGTTCTGAGTTGTGTTGTACAACTTCAGAGTAGATTTGATGGCGTTTCTCCGGTGTTCTCCGGATACACACCCCTCTTGACCTCGTTGTCAAGACATGTATCCGGAGAACGGCGGAGATGTCAGCCAAATTTTCTCTGAGTTGTGCAACGCTTAGAACTTGCCCTAACCATATATCCTCGAATGGGATTAGGACCTAACCTATTTAGAGATTAGGAGTCATCGTTGGTACCCTTGATTTGTTTCGTGTAGTAGAAAGATTTGCAAGCTATTGCACTAGCTATATAATTAGATTATTTGATATCGTTGTTGATGTTAAAAATTTATGTCTCTTATGTAGGGAATTGGAAGCTTTAAACCGTGGGAAGAAGCTAGGTATCGATCGTGAGTACATTTATATATCTTGGAACCCGCCCACTATTTTGCAAAGGTAATATTAATTGAAATGATGTCTCAATATTTAAAATAGCTATAGCTAGTTGTCGCCCAGATTTTTCTTTAATTTATTGTGCGTAAATTTAATTGCGGATGGACCGTGAGGAATGGATGTATCGAAAAGCCGTGAGTGCTGAATTTCAGAGGGTGTTAAGGAGTTCAAAAAATTGCGTAAGACGACATGGTGAGGAGGTGTAAACTTCATATATTGTCCTTGCATTGATTGCACCAATCGAGGAGATTTAACAACTCATCTCAAATTGAGGACCACCGATTCGACGTGGCTTCGTGAGGAATTACACATGTTGGATCCATCACGGAGGCGTAGTACCCTCCGATATGCAACTTGAAGATACGGTGGAACCGGATGATGAGTTGCAGCGATATGTTTGAGGAGGATAATTTGGAGCAAATGTTGCGGGATGTGGAGGGTAATTACACGAAAGAGAGTTTGAAAAGTTTAAAAGCTTGATAGAAGATTTATGCCAAACCGCTGCTCACAAAGTTGCAAAGCGGAATACACCAAAGTTGGGTTCGGTCCTTGCATTGTTCGAATCAAGGCAAAACACCGCTGGACATATACAAGTTTCAATGCACTACTAGTTCTTCTATCGGATCCGCTCCTGAGGGAAACGAGTTGCCAACAAGCATTTATGAAGCGAAGAAGCTACTATGTCCCATGGGAATGGAAATAGAAAGGATACATGCATGTCCTAATGATTGCATCTTGTACCGTAACGCACATCGAGTCTGACGTTTGTCCAGCTTATGTGGTGCCCCTGCACAAACAAAAGGAGAAGCGTGAACGACAAGAAGCGTAAGAGCCTGGGCAACGACGGTGAAGAGGTCATCACTAAAGGTGCACCGCCAAGGTATTGTGGTACTTGCCCATCATTCCCTCGTCTCGAGCGGTTGTTTGCAAATCCGAGAGAGGCAAAATTGTTGCGCTGGCATTACGAGTCTCGAAGGAAGATGGCAAGCCGAGACACCTCGCCGATTCGGCTCAATGGAGAAACATCGATTGGAAACATGAGGAGTTTGGTGCGAAATGAGGAACATAAGATTTGGGTTGAGTACCGACTTAATGAATCCGCTTGGTAACATGAGCAATCACAAAGACACGCCGCTCATAGGTATCTACAACCTCCCTCCTTGGTCAGGCATGAAGCGGAAGTATATCATGATGTCATTACTAATCTCGGACCCAAACAATAGGAAATGATATTGATGTGTACCTTGCACCATTGATCGAGGATTTGGTAAAATTGTGGAATGAGGGGTCGTCGTGGGGATGCGTACAAAGAGAGCATTTCACCCTTACGGCTATGGTATTTTGCACCATAAATGATTTCCCGCCCTTGGTAATTTGGCGGTGTTACAAGATTTAAAGGAGCCAAAGCGTGTCCTATTTGTGAAGAGGAGACCGAGAGTCTATGGTCGCTAATTCCAAGAAAATTGTGTATATGGGTCACCGAGGTTTCTACCTCAAGTCATCGATACCGTAAGATGGATGACAAATTTGATGGGAAGAGGGAAGTCCGTTCGCACCGCAACCTATGAGTGGAAGCCAAGTATATTCACGTGTAGAGGATATCAATGTTCAAGACGGAAAGAGCCAGAATCTGCTCGGCCCTAGGACCATTTGGAAGAAGAGGTCAATATTCTGGGACTTACCGTACTGGAAGGAGTTAGATGTCCGGCATTGTATTGATGTCATGCATGTTGAGAAGAATGTCTGCGATAACTTGGTTGGCATCCTGCTGAACATACCTGGGAAGACCAAAGATGGTGTCAATGCTCGTCGCGACATGGCCTACATGGGAATCAGGCCCAGACTTGCAGTGATAGAGGAGGATGGAAAAGGCCCGTACATCCCCGGCCGCATGCTACACCTGCCCAAGAAGGAGAAAGAAGATCTCGCAAATGTCTCCAAAGTATTAAAGTTCCATCTGCTACTCCGCAACATTAAGAAGCTTGTGTCTATGGATGATTTGAAGTTGTTGGGCATGAAGTCCCATGAGCGCCATGTCTTGATGACCCAAATGCTCCTAGGCCTGTAATCCGAAATATTCTCCAGAGGATGTCGTTGGCAATCACAAAGTTGTGTTATTTCTTCAATGCGATCTCCTCAAAAGCCTCATCGCCCCGACTTCTGAGACTCCTTCGCCCGAAAGAAGAGTCGGCCAGACAGCCACAGCACCTCAGATGATTATAAGGCCTACGAGCATGGAAAGCCCCGATTGCATCGCATTTAATCAATGATCTAGGCAAGTGGACTCGCCTCCTCCATGGATGGTACCTTGATAAGGTGAAGGGGAAGAGCGCCGAGTCGACTTCAACGTGAAGTATAAAATGGTACATTTTCACCGTGAGGAGAATGGAACATTCCGCCGGTTTTGAGGATCTATTCCAGTGTACCAAATGAAAGCCGCCGATATTTCTACTTTACGATCATGGACGCCGTGAGTATCACACCATATAGCTTGCGCCATGACTTTTATAGGATTTTGCATTATGTTTTCTCATTCAACACGAAGTTGCGGATAATGAGACAACGAGCCGTGATTTAATCTACACGACGTTGGGTTTCTCGACCCGAGCTTGTTCGCGATCATGGCTAGGCTTCAACCGGTTCGCTAGCTACATCAAGGGGTATTGTGTGAGTCGAAGAAGGACTTCATTGTATTGCCGCACCACGAGGAGTAAGTAGTACTTTTCGATTCACTTACTTGTACGCACTTAAAACCGTATGTGAACTTATTTCCTTGCACTACATTTTATTTAATAAGCAACCATTGGGTTCTACTCGTCCTCGCTCGAGTGAAAACACACCTACACATTTAACTCGACGAGAAGAGACCGATGGCATACGCGATCAAGCCTCCTTTGCGTAAGTAAGCGCATTATTGAAACCTAACACATCTCAAGAATTTAACTACGTTTATTTTTTTTGACTCAATGGTGCTCTCCAATGTATGTAGGGTTTCTCGGACTATGTCGATGAAGGAGGGCCGCATTTACGACAAAAAGGGCAAGACACCTGCAAAGATAAGTTTATTTAAGGTACAAGTGCCTAGCATATATATGATTAATTTTTTGACATCTAATCTTCGTGGGCTGAATTTCTTTTTTCTTTCTTCAGATTGCCATCAATAGTAAGGGTGACCATTATGCGGACTTCTATGTCATGCAAGACATGCTCATCGTGATCGGCAACTCACACCATTTCCCTAAGGTATAATTTTCTAATACTAATCAAGTATTAGATTTATGAAGTAATACAAAATAATTCTATTGGAACACTCGCCATTATCTAAAAGCACTAGTATTAGTTAGCTCTACATGAAACACTAGTGTGGTCCAATCCAAAACGTGAAGCTTCTAAAAGACGGTTGCTACATGACGTAATATTGTTCCATTTGAATTTTAGTAGAAAATTACATCACTATATTTTTGCTTGGCCTTAGGAGTATCTCGCTTTTAAAATATTTGTTATTTGAGAATCAAGAGAGCGTTATCGTAATGTTTCCACTCTTGACCCTATTTAAATGCTTTAAAAGAGATTAAGTGGTTACGTGTGTTATTTATTATTAATTTTTCTTAGATTTAGTACTTGTTGGTTTGTGTGTGTACTATGTGTTATGAGATTAGGACTCTAAACCTAATTCAGCTTTAGACTCTATCTCTTTATGGTGTGGTCAAATCCGAACTCCTCTCTCATCATCATTATATATATCGGTGCTTCTAATTATAAAAGATAGAATCAATAAAAAGCGAGAGAGAATTTCACCTCTTACATTATGTGTCTATTGTTCTTGATCCCATGATTAAGGCCTATAATTTGTGATTGATCGTATGCTCGACAACGCTTTTACAACGCTATAGACAAATATAATGGCATGAAGGAGTAGCTTTTACATTTGTCCTTCAAATAAGATTGAGGCATTACTCAATGTCTTTACTAGAATATTAGCTTCTCACATTTGGATTTTTTTCATTTTTGAATTAATCTTTTATAATCCAAATATTTTCTAAACCTCGTAGTAGTTCCCGCTATTTTTGTGATTGCCCCTAATACTTATCTATGTTTCCTAATTTTATGTACATGCATAATAATATACTTAGCCTTTTACATAGAAATTTTGAAACTGAAATTAATACGCCTATTTCGCTTTTGCGTAAGATCAATATCCCCTGTAAGAGTTTAGACAAAGAAAGCACTCAACAATTTACGAGACCACTTATGCCATGGTAATCTTAGAAGTTATATCGAGGATGGCAGGTTTAGAGATCCCGACGCATCGTACTAGTCCATATGTACTAAACAATATTAATAATATATGTCAATGTGATATGTATCGAGGAAGTCCATGTAATCGATTGTCATGTTTGTGTTGTCTATTGTGATCGACTATGATATATATGTGTTGTAATTAAAGCGATTCGTTTCGTGAATGTGATATATGCATCATGTCTTCAGACAGAATGTGATGATATATATATTGTGCATATTGTTTTAATCGGCTTTTTTTTGGAGAAATTGCAAAATGGCACACCCCAATGGGTCATCGAATCGGTTCTTTAAGGGAAGTGATTGTGATGATACCATCATCGAATCGGTTCTTTAAGGAATGATTCGATGACCACCTCATCGAATCGGTTTTTAAGAAAAGTGATTCGATGACACACTTCATCGAAATCGGTTTTTATGAACCGATTCGGATGAGTATGTCATCGTAATCATTTTTCTTAAAGAACCGATTTTGATGAGGTGGTCATCAATCACTTCCTTAAAGAACCGATTCGATGATGGTATCATCACAATCACTTCTTTAAAGAACCGATATCGATGACGCTTTATCACGACGGGTCAAAACCGATTCGATAGCTCCACCTCATCACTATCTAAGGACATCAGATCGCGACTAGAACCGATTCTAATGCTAAAAAGAACCGATTCGATGTGCCGCTCAGAGTAGTGTTTGTTTACCCGATCCTTGGAAGTATCTAGAAGCTTCGGATTGGAAGTGCATGGGGCGAAGGAGTAGAGGGGCCAAACACTAGATCGCAAGGAGGGACGGGGGCTCCACATGCTTTATTGCCACAGCCCATCATTGCTTCCGCCGCCATGGGTGTGTCGGAGTAGGGTTGAACGAGCCGAGCCAGCCAGCTTTCGCTCGGCTGGCGCGACTTTCGGGAGATGGCGAGCAGAGCTGAACTCGGCTTCGCCCGACATTTAACTCAGTAATCGGCTCGGCTCGGCCGAGGTCGGCTCATGAGCTGCTCGTTATTTCGCCGAGCCAAAAGATATTCACTACCATGTGCATCATGTGCATCGATAAGGACCGAAAAGCAATAAGTTTCAACATAAAGGAGCCTTCCTTGCAAATTTGAGTTCCTAGTTTTCCTCAATAGCATATTCACTACCATGTTTCGATGTTGTTACAACATATTATGCAAGGGCCGAAAAAGCAATAAATATTTCGATGTTGTTTCATCTAGCCATGAAAATTACACGCCAATCACCAATCACCTCGCAGAATAGCACCAGCAGAATGAGCGCAGGAGACCGACCTCGATGCATTTAGCAACCAAAGCCGCAAGCAAGTATTCAGATGCTTGAATCGAGAGAAGGCCAAGCCATGCATGAAGCCAAGAATGACGAATTCACGGCAAGAACCCACCAGCAGAATAAACGCTAGCGGTGAAGCCCGAAGGAAGCGAAGATGCGGGCGGGCCGGGCAGCGGCGTCGAGGCCGCTATAAGATGCGGCGGGCCGGGCCTCGCCTGAGGGCCGAGGGCGAGGCGCCGGCTTGGGCTCATTGCCGAGCTGGTTTGGCTTCATGAAGCCGCTCGGTGGTCGAGCCGCGGCTTGTTTTCATGAGTTTGTAATCGAACTCGGCTCGCTGCCTCGGCCCGAGCCACGAGCCTGTCAGGGCCGAGAGCCGTTCTGACGAGCCCGAGCCGAGCCACGAGCTAATTTTTCCAAATTCTATGTCGGAGTGGAGAAGAGAGATTGACAACTATGCCGGATAGAAGGAGTGAGGCTTGGAAGGAAGACTTTAACTCGATTGAACCCATCGAAATTTCAACCAAAAGCCTTCTGAAATCGTGGTAACTCACATCACAGACGATTTTTAGCTAAAATCATGTGTGGGTGCCGACACACATCACAGATGATTTTTAGCCAAAACTGTCTGTAATCACTACAGGAAACGACACTTTTTTCGTCGGCCTAACTTTTTTCAAATTTACGTAAAACGACCGACGTATATAAATGCATAAATTCGTCGGTCCTCAAATACCGATGAAATTAGTTATATTTTCGCTTTTTAGCGTTCTAGCCGATTTAAAATAAGGAACCCTCAGCATAAGATTTTCAAAAATATTTCGGGATTATTTTCGCGGTCCGCATCGAATTAATTTATGCCACGTACGTTACGATGCTATTTTCGACGCCGTAACCGACGAATTTAAGACACGGTCACGATTGCTATTTTCGACGCCGTAACCGATTTAATTTAAGACACGTGGCGCCGGCATGTATTTTAAATCGGTTTCGACCGATTTAACTGGAGGGGAAAAAGTTGGCTTACGCCCAACGCTCTGCTCGCTCGCAGCCATGATGCCCTAGCCGCCACGCCTGCGCCCACGCCAACAAGCACAGCAGCTTCGTCGCGCTACTTGCCGCTTACCGATTTGCCGGCATAGCGCCACGCTCAAGGCGTAGCCGCTTATCAAGCTGCGCGCCATACGCACCATACATCGCCATGGCGCGATGCAGCCATAGGCAGCGCCACGCCACGCTTCCTCATGAGCTCGCCTGCCTTCCACGCCGTCAGTAAATTTCAATTTCTTTGTGGATTGCAATTGGTAATGTATTTAGTGATTTCGATTGCTAAAAAATATGCCCTAATATCGTTAAAATTAATTGTGCTCAATGCTTGTTGTATATGTTCAATGTTTGTTGTATATGCTCAATGTTAGTATTTACTAAATATTGCGTTATAAAGTTAATTGTGCTAAATGTTTCCGGTGTTAGTAGTATATGCTCAATATTAGTAATGTTAGTACTATATGCCCATTGTTAGTAATACATTTACTCATAATTTCGGTGTTAGTAGTATATACTCAATGTTAATAATGTTAATTGTGCTCAATGTTATATATGTCCTAGCATCGTTAGTGTTATTTTTTTATCGTTAATGTGATTCCATATATGTTAATAGTTTATGCTTTGCTTTATATTATAATCTCACTGAATGATGCATTACTTTATGCTGTAATCATATACATATATGTCAAATCAACTTCTCTATAGGTTCTTTCCTAATTAGAGAACCCACTGCACATTGTTGATAAACTGTTGCGGTTGAAACCTCATCACTTACTTGCCTTTGCATGTCCACTCATTTAGTTAAGTAAATTAGGAAAACGAAAACTTGATGGTGGTTCTCTAACCTAAACTTGATGGTGGTTCTCTAATTGAAACTTGATGGTGTTTTTGGACAGACACTGGGATGAACGATGAAGTATGGGTTTTATGACATGTCGAGTATTTGAGTGAAATTTTATGTGCATAACCTAGTGCGTGGAAAATGGGAGATCGTATGTGGATGTATAGTGGTTGGAGAAGTAATTCGATGCCCACAAAAGAGTGGATGGTGAATACACAAGCTTTAGTGGATCTTGTGTACTCCTCATCTCCAGGTGGTGGTTTGGCAAAGTGCCCGTGCTCTAGGTGTCGGAATTATGCTCGGCATGTCAAGTCTGATATGGAGCGCCATCTATGCAAATATGGTTTCATGCCGGATTATCGACATGGTATGAGCATGGTGAGGCCCCAAGAAGAACATATGTCCAATCCGGCCGATGTTTTCGATGACCCGAGGATCGGATGGAAGAAATGATGGGTGATTTTATTCAGCGGCTTTGAGGATCAACCCGGCCGGAGGTTAAGGAATTCTTTAGTCTTCTTTCACCTTCGAAGAACCTTTGCATGAGTCCACGAGTGTTACATTACCTTTTCATTGGTGACACGACTAATGGTTATCGATCAAAATACAACTTCTCTATAAGTTGTTACAATGATCTGATTGATTTGATATATGAAATTCTACCAAAACCTCATAAGATGCCAAAGGACTTCTACAACTTCAAAAAACTTCTATCCGGTCTTGGAATGCCTTACTAGAAGATTGACGTGTGCATCAATAATTGTATGTTGTTTTGGAAAGAAAATGCAAATGCAAATCATTGTACATATTGCAAGAAATCTAGATATGTGGAGCTATTGAACGAAGAAGGAATTGTGCTGCCAACAAGAGTACCAGTCAAGGTTTTACGATACCTGCCTCTCACACCAAGACTCCAACTGGTCGTATTTATCAAAGTCAATCGCCAAAGATATGAGATGGCATAAGGAAGGCATACGTATCAACAAAGGTTCTATGGGTCATCCATCGATGGAGAGGCGGAAGGCGTTAGATAGATATGACCCAGATTTCGCCAAAGAACCTCGAACGTGAGGATTGGGTTGGCTAACGATGGTTTCACACCCTTTAACACAAGTGCAGCCTCATACTCTTGCCGCTTTGTTTTTGCAATTCCATACAATCTTCCTCCTCGCTATGCATGAAGGATGAGTTTGTATTTCTAACTCTTGTTATACCAGGGCCTAATCATCCTGGAAAACATTTAGATATGTTCATGCAGCCTTTGGTTGATGAGTTGAAGCAGTTGTGGAATGGGGTAAAGACATATGACAATAGTAGAAAAGAGTATTTTACTTATGCGTGCGTGATATCTTTGGTCCATACATGATTTTCACCTCAAGATACGGCATGTTCTCGGGATGGAGCACACATGGTCGGTTATGTTGTCCAATATACATGGATGATAATGATGCATTTCGCTTTGAAAATGGTGGCAAGTTTTGCTTCTTTGATTGCCATAGGCGCTTCACGCCTTGTGATCACCCATTTAGAACGCAGAGAAATGCATTTCAGAAAGACACAATCGTTATGAAGGGTCCACCGCGTCGTCATCGCCATGAGATCATTACTTGGCATAATCACTAGTCCTAACAGATGATGGGTTTGAAGGGTCAAAGAAACACACAATTGGACTCACATATCTTCCATTTGGAATCTTCCATATGCTAAATTTCTAAATTTTTTGCATAATATTGATGTTATGCATCAAGAACGAAATGTTGCGAGAGCATCATCGGCATTTGTTTTGACTTCAAAGATAAAACAAGAGACAATATGAAGGCACGTAAAGATATGGCCGAGATATGTGACCGCCAACCCTAGAGGTGAGAGAAGATAAAGAAGGACGAGAGGAAACCACAAGCTCCATATTGCCTTAAACCGCAGAAAAGAAAGAATACTTGTGTGGTTGAAGAATATCAAATTTCTGATGGTTACGCATCAAACTTATATGCGGTGAGCATTGTAACCGAAAGTTAAATGGCTTGAAGAGTCATGATTACCATATTATGATAGAAAGGCTACTCCTCGTAATATTCCGTGGTTACTTTAAAGAAGAAGTTTGGACAATATTAGCGTAACTTAGTTTTTCTATAGACGCTTATGTGCTAAGGAAGTATCCACTACAATGATGAGAAAATTGAAGAAGGATATCACGGTGCTTGTATGCAAGATGGAGAAGGTATTCCCACCGGGCTTTATGAATGCAATCACTACAACAGGACCAATCTATTCTAACACACACTTTGCAACACATATGGTTTGTGTTGTAGGAAAACTCAACTGCAACACATGCTACGTGTTGCTAACACCATATGTAGAATTCTCAAACATATAGTACCTATTGAATTACCCTACAACACTTGATGGTCATGTTGCTACACTTGTCAGATGTGTTGGTAGGTGAACAAAGAATCGAGATAAGAAACATATATAAATTTTGGATAAACAAAATAGGGTGATGGAGGTACATTGCGCTAATTAATCTTCGCGAGATGTGTGATGCCTTGACTTCTCTTTGTCTGAGTATCCTGCATTGAAGGTAGGAGGGAAAAAAAACTCAAAACTCACGAATTTCACGAGTACTTCAAAACTCGACTCGAACTCGTGAGTTAACGAGTTTAGAGAGTTGAAAAAAAACCGCTATAGCCCTAACTCCTCAAATTGCTCTTAGGTTCAGAGTGAGCCACCGACGCCGCCCCTAGTCCCGACGCTTCTCATCCCCTACCCTCCGACGACCGCCCCCACCGCCCAGCGCCTTGCCCCGCCTGGGCCGCCTCCCTCCTCCCACGTGCGCCTCGCCCCGCCTCTCCACTTCTCCTCCGCCCGCCTTCCTCAGGCCAAGCAACATTGCTCTCATCCTCCGTCAAGCAACCCCACCAGATCCAACCTCCTCCCCTCCTGCTCCCCATCCACCCACTGCCTCCTCCCCTCGGCGTCCCCAAGGTTAGCATTTCCCATTTAGCCATGTTTTTCGCCATGTGTGTTTGTAATTTGTTCATCCGCCGCATGGCATGTTTGAAATTGTGATCGTTGTTCAAAACTCTGTTTTGACTAATCTTGTTGAGCTAAATCGATGTGCAAAGCTAGAGGTAGATGTCAATTTTGTTTTCCTAATATTGTGCATTTTGATAAGTTCATATACTTTGTTCCTCAAGAAAGAGAATCAATCGAGACGGATCAGCAGACTACACAGTGACAAACCATAAAATGGCATCGTGTTTTTTTTGAGATCGACATCGATAATAGTTAGCCAAGCCATGATATGACAATATCAAATGGTAAATGTCGACTTTACGCTTTTTTTTTTTTAAGATATTACTATCGAACTATTCTTGGATCATAGTCCCTCTTACTCGCTTACATCAGGTTTATATTGCACACTAGCTTCATTATCGTGATCGTGCCCAAGCATGCAAAGGTCGCAATAGCAATGTGATACTTGGCAATGTGAGCACCCATCCCATCAAAGGCAGTTGCAATGTTTCTTCTTGCAGCTATAGAGGTTTCCTTAATGGATCTATTACCACTTCGTATAATACAAATTTATGGATAATTTGGTATCTCAAGTAGTCTTACCTTTTTTGTTGGTTGAATACGTAAACGGATTGGCTTGTGGGTGGAATGGATCCGGTTGGTATGGTTGAGTAAAGTGGCCACATTTGGATTTAGGTTAGTCATTGCATCTAATTAACCCAATGTACTTGTGTTAAAGCATATTTCCAATCTTAGCATATAACTGCTCATCAATTTCAATTATGAGCATCTAATTTTGTCCTCTCACTTTTGACATCTTGATCATCCACAGCTTTGTTTCCCTCCCTCTATGATCTTGATTCCTCTCGAGACGATTAATCGCCTCCGCCACCACCGCCGTACCTCGCCTCTTATACCCACTCACTGGAGCTTCCTTCCTCGACCGTCCGTGAGTGAGCCACTTCTTCCATTCATGGTACTCCCCCTTGCACTGTGTTTTCGCCATGAGCGTAGTAGGTAGTCTTCAATTCGCTTGTCGCGCTTCTTCATTTTGTTCTTTCTTTCTTGATTAATCCATATATTTGGCTTCATATTTCAAGACATGCCGATTTGGATCACCACGTGAGCATTTCAAGCGATCTTAAAATGTTCTTTTCTTCTCGCAATGTTAGTTTGTGAAATGCCTTTTCTTATGGTTTATGGTTGGGATTTCACTATTGCAGGATGGTGATAAGTTTTGGAGGATGCCCGAGTGTTACATTCGTGGGAACACCATCAAGTATCTTCGTGTTAATGATTTATGTACTCCTAAATTTGTTTGCAAAATTACCTTTTCTTGAGTATCGTTAGTTGCTTTTTCTTTTGGTGAGAACAAGACAATCCTTTTTAATGCTTGAAATTTTCAAAGAATCATTGTTAAATGATTTCTTCACTTTGTTGGTTAGGCATTTGGTCGAGTAGGCTTACTATTTAGTATAATCAACCCTATTGTCTCAATGGAGTACTTGATCTTATGTGGTCATTTAGATTTAGGTTATTTAAGTGAAATTCTATATCCTAGATGATCTGAAATATTGATAATCTGAATGGTAATATCAAGTATCGCAAGTCAAGCAAAGATTCTAAATGGAAGTTATAAGAAGTTAACTATTCATGTCTAATATCCTCTGTCAAACCAAAGATCTTGGAGACCTGAAAAGCCAACAAGGACTTATGTTTGGTCAATACTGAGAGTATCTCGATGTGATGGTGTGCAAGAATATCAGAGCTCTTGTCTGTAAGTAATCGTAATCTTGATACAGTAGTATTTCAAAGAAATTAGTCCAATCACTCATTATACACGTGTTTAGCTATTCTTGTACCAATCAAATATATTAAAACTAGAGTCACCAAACTCGGACAAGGGGCCTAAAATTTTTTTGGTTTTAAATCATCGGGCATATAACACCAAGTAAATCTCCTCTTATGATAGCCCTTTTGTTCCAACTGTCAGATGCAAAGCTACTTCTCCCCCAAAGCATAACCGATAATAATATGTTCATATTATGGGGAAGCACATCACATTAATCAGATCTCAATAGGCCCGAGGATAGCCTTCTCCTATATTATTGAGTTATAACAATTTAGCAATTCGTATAATCATGATAAGTAACATCCGAGGGGTATAAAGATTTCAAGCTTTTTTCCAAATGTGACAACAAGGTACACCAAGTTGGGATGTGATTGAGCTAGTAAATTTGGTCAAGACCGTAATCAATACCGGTTAACCAACATTTTTTCGTTATCCGTATGGCCATGTAAAAGTTTTATCTGCTAGTTTAAAATAGTTTTTTTTCAATCACATATACTTTTACTTTGTCTTCTCGAGTTAACCAACCTTTCTATCCTTACTCTTGATCAAGATATTTGTTATTATGATGAAAAGCACATAAAAGGAGTATTATTTACTTGTCGGTGACTTGTCGATGAAGATAACCGATCATTTTAGATGTTATGAGATATGATGTCGCCTTTCATTTAGAATACGGACTAAAATGGTTCTCAATTATTCAAATCCTTAAGATTTGGGGCAACATAAAATACTGCAAATCACTTGTTGGATGTCAAATGTCCTTGGGATGGTGATCTTGAAGCATCACCACCGATAAAAAAGTCTGTCATTATTTACAGGAGGGGACTTTGGTTTTCACGAGTCCATGGAATGTGCGTAACAAAACTATGTTATTTCCTTTTCAATTTTCCTCGTTAGGTCACGCTTTTCTACCTTTTATTGTTGACTTGAGAGGTCAAATAGCCAATTGAATGTGCCTATCAATTTCATTTTCACTGCATTTGTTCTACTTGGGTACTTTAGCATTTTATTCAATTTGTCACTCTTTTCTTTCAATGTCATCCCCTCATGTTCTGTTATAGGTTATTAGGTTACCTTCCTCACGAAGATACAATAGCATTATTCTCATTATTCTACAGATGTGACCCTCGATTGCATGAGATTATTTTTCCCGCATGTGTGTTTACAAGGTTCAAGAGGAAACTTCTAAGAGCAAATCAGTATGCACCTAAAGGCTAAAGTCATTGTAATGAGTAGTAGACTAATATTGGACCATATATATATATATATATATGTTTACATGTTAATGGAAGGTAAAATATTATGAAAGTATTCTAGATGACAAGCCTATTTATGTCATTTTTCTTGTGGCAACGCAAATGTCTTTATGCATTTAGTGGTCAAAGTTTAAGAGATGTTTGACTGTCCATATACGATGATAATGCTGGAAAAATACTTATAATGATATATGATGATAATGCTGGAAAAATACTTAAAAGTTTAAAACTTATCACCAAAGATTATAAGTATACTTACATTCATGCAATTTTCTTGTTATTCTTGCAAAGTTGAAAAGATCAATGGTTGAATTGTTGTATTTGGATGTTTACCTCATCAAGGGATCAAGAAGCAAGGAATTTCAAGAGGAAAAGATAGTGCTAGTAGTGTACTAGTATTAGTAGTAGTAGAATTTCATATGGTAGGACTCAAATTTTACTCTTGTTCTCAACAAATGAGATGTATTGTTCTATGTGGAATGATGTTCAATACTTATATTTATTTCCTTAATTAATGCAATGCAATCTACCTTTTGATCATTGCTCGTGTTGAATCGTATATATATCATCTAATATGAATTTCTTAATTATCAAATACAATTATTTGCATAATTATATTTTGTATATATATAGCAAATAAATAAACCATAATTTAGATTTACTTAGTTGTGTTGCAATAGACTAATTATGTGTTTCTAACAGGTGTTACATATGTGTTGAAAATATATGTTGTTATATATAAAAACACATGTTGCTACTTTGCAACACCTTTTCTTTTGTATAACAACATCTAGTTTGTGTTGCAAGATATCTACCATAGCAACATGACCAATAACATCACTTATCACATGTGTTGCTATCTATCCTAGCAACACATATGTGCATATAGCAACATATACCTATGTTGCTATAGCTCATTCCTGGTGTAGTGAATGCAACATCTGTTGGTGCATTTGCCATATGAAGCGGAGGTTGGTGGTCCTGTGCAATACCGATGGATGTACCCAATAGAACGAAATCTTAAACAAATTCGCAACTGCTCGAATAAGGCCCGAGTTGAAGGATGTATCATGAAGCATTTTATCTCAAGGAGATATCGTACTACACAAGCACATATTTCGCTGATGAACACAACATCAATATTCATATACCACGATATCACAACTCTCAAGACATTCCTGCCAGTAATCTGAAAATATTCCTGTGGAAAGGCAAGGTTGTTGGTGGAAGTTCGAATCACACTCTACCTTTGGAGGAATGGAATGCCACATTATTGTATTTGTATGCGAACATCGAGGAAATGGACAAGTATTTCGAGTAAGTATTAGCATTTCTAATTTTTTTTCTTGACCAATATTGTAACTTCAATAAATTTTCGATAGATTGTTTGATCAACAATATTGGAGATCAACCCAACAACCTACCCCTAAACAATTGGACAAATTATGACGTGAAGGTTTACGAGGGGGCCCCAATTTTGTGACGTGATTTCGATTAACATGTAAATTTCTTTCAACACATACAAATATTTCATAAAGTTAAATATATGGTTGAATGAACGCTCTACCTCTTGCGGTGTATGAGTGACAACACCGCTCATGAAGACCTAGCACGCCTATCCCACTAAGCATTACAAATAAGAGTTTTGGACGCTATGATGTAAATGGATTTCGCTTTAAGCTCTCAAAATTTGAAGCAACACATCCACAATTAACGACAACAAATAGCGGAGTTGTCACTAAAGCCTATGATGTGAATGGGCGCCAAACAGAGTACTATGGTGTGATTCAAAACATAGTAGAATTCAAGTTTGGAGGAGCTAAAGACTTGAGAGTAGTCTTCTTTTATTGTGACTGGTTTAGTATAGTACCAGGGGTAGGGATAAAGCGAATAACAAAGTTGGTCCGGTCGGTTAATCATCAATCACGCCTCACCGCTATGATCCATTTGTGATCGCTCATCAAGTTGAACAGTGTATTATTTGTCGATCCATGTACCTTGCAAAACTTGTCATCTTGGTGGGTTGTTCAAAAGGTTAATCCCCGGTCGCTTGCCAACTCCTAGAGGCGACGACTATGGTGAAACCGATGTTGACAACACCGCTCACGGCATATCAAGCAGATGGTTTACCAAGCTCTTTTCAAAGTTGATCTTGGGTTGGGAATTGATGAAATAGTTGGCGATACAACAGATGTTATTGTTGAAAATGTTCAAGCAAGAAACGCCTCGTCGTGGCTCAAATAGCTCGCAAAATGGTCATAGATCTATGCCTCGTCATGGTAGTGCACAAAATATTTCCATTGAACCTCCTCAAGATGAGGACTTCTAATAAGTATGCCTACATATCTTGTATTATTTTTGCTAATAATATCTTGTTTTATTTATTAGTTATCCTTTGTTTTGCTAATAATATCTTGTTTTATTTATTAGTTATCCTTCTTTTGCTAATTATATCTTGTATTATTTTTTCATGCAAGATGAGGTCGTTTACTCATATCGGCAGCAAATTTCTCTCAAAAGGAAAGAAGAAAGATGGCTCTTCATCTTCAAGGGCCAAAGTTCATCGAAGGTTCTCTCTTTAGAGGTCAGCAGCTCTCAAAGAAAGTCGATTTAAGTGCGCTTTGAGAGATGCCTTGAAGAGGCTCAAACGAGGTTGCTCCACCAGCTTGAGGCTCGAACAGAGGAGGTAATGTTATATTTTTCCAAATATTACGCTCCTATATAACATTAAACTCACATCTTATTTCTTTGCTATGTCGAGGCGCGGGGATGATGGGGATGGAGATGGCCAGGAGGCGGTGGGATGATGGGGATGGAGCCGCCAGAGGCAGGGATGGAGTTGGACAAGAGACCTGGGATGACGGGATGGAGCCGGCCAGAGACAGGGATGACGGGATGGGGAAGATGAAGGGATGGTGATGGTGTCAGACTGTGTTTAGGTTTAGAGGGTCTAACTCGATCGGTGAGGTTCCAACGGACCCTGCACCGGAGATGATTGTGCCACATGGTGAATGGTGAGTAAATGATGCAAATTTTGTTGTCATTTTATGATTACTTATTTTGGAACAAAAACTTGTAATTTGCAGCAATGGGTTGATCTTATGTGGGAAGGAAGAAACCGGTTGCACTGTTAATGCTAACTTGGGAGGTCTTTGTCGGTACCACTATCCGTGGTTGGTCTTGGTGGGCGGTGTTTCTCAACCTAAAGTGAAGTGGGAGCACTACAAGTTGGTTACAGATGGTCAAAGACGGTAATGCAAGCTATGCGTGTGTGGCAAGATTTCGGGTAATATTCATAATTTCACTTTTCTTGTACATCGTTAGTTTTATAATAAAGATGTCTAATAATATTGTGTTTCCACAATTAGTTGAGGTATCGCTTGTTCAAGGACAAGAGGAGGCATTGGCAACTAAGGTGAAATATGTCTTTGAGAATGCTGCAAAAAAGGTAGTGAAGGACATGATGTCCAATGCTCGTACTACAAATTGTTTAAACACCAGGATATGAGCAAGAAGTTAGGCGCTTCTAAAATCTACCTTCGAGAAGATGAGTACCTACAGGTAGACTTGCCTTGGCTGAGGAAGTGTCCTGATGCTTGGCGAGCACTCTGTGCCTCATCGGGCCTCGCCTACCTTCGGGGGCGCCTAGGATGAAGAGGGACAATCGCCAGCAGCCCTAGGGTAACACAAATGATATGGCTACCGATGGACATCTTCGCCTCGCTAAGCTTAATGGTATGTTTGTTATATCGCACTAGTTTTAGATTATATCTTACAATTGTACTCACTAATACACGTGAACATTGAATTACAGGAGGCTCAAACTCGCTGCACCAAGCTTTGTTGAGACGATCTTCGGGCCACCACGGACCGATCCTACAACACGAGATCAGCTTTGTAGTTCTCTGACTTCACAAAATTTGGTCAAGATAATTTCTAAAATACCAACTCAATGCATTTTTAAGATTTCTTAAATTGCATATATTGTAGGCTCGGTATGGAGAATTAATGGTGGAACGTCACGGAGCAGACTTTGATTGGAGGAAAGAGCGGATCGATAATGTTGCTTTATACTCAAGTGGTGGTGGGAAGAAACATGGCAGATTTGCCATGTTCAACGGGATCGTCGATTCCAAAGGAAGCCTTAGTGAGGCGAGGTCGCCTTCTTCTCAAAGTAGCTCACGAAGTTCTTGTGATGTTAGGCGGACTAAGAGATGTTGAGGCGACAAAGAAAGCGCAATGAGGCAACAAGAAGAATTATTGAGACAAGCACAGGAAAGGATGAATCAACGTGACCAATACATGATTGAATGGCAGAGATCACAACAACAACACATTCAAGTAAGTACATTTGATCCTTTATAAATTCAAATGCTTTAAGTTAAAAGAAATATCTTGAATTGTGCTTCATGAACCGTATAGTTGTTAGCTAGTCGTGAAGTTTAAAATTTGCAAATGAAATTGATGTTTTTTACTTTTTAGGACCTTTTATCTGCTCACTTGGGATCGGCTGTCTCACTCCCACCATTTCAACCTCCTTCACCTCCTGCATTTTTCTTCGCACCTACAAATATGGTATATTTCATTCCAATTGTTTGGTTATTCACATTAATAGTGGTAATTTTTATAAACTTTTGGGTACATCATACAGGGGCCGCCACCGCCTCTTGGAGCTGGAGGCGATATTGGTAGTAATTCAGGGTCATCATCGCTACTCAATATTTCAACTTAGGCGATGATGTGGGTAGCGGTCACAACTTCCACGTGTCACCAAGGTAAATTTGTATTTGTGAGATAAATCAGTGGCATGTGTGTTTCCATTCCATTGAACCATATAGCTGGTCCAAAGTCCAAACGAGACTTGGAAAGATTTTGTGAGAGTGAAGTATTATTAGTATGTTGCCGCCTCAATTCAAGATCCTTGCATGGCCATCCTTTGTCCATAAACGTAAGTCAGACACTAAATCTCCTTGCATGGTCACCCTTTTCTTAAACGCTTTTTTAGAAACACAGAGAGAAATATTCATTACTAGTACGCCTCGCCTTTTCTTAAAAGTATGTGTTATATTAAGCAAAAACAAAGATTGCTACTGAAAAAAGAAAAAGAAATAACCATTCATACCCATAATAAATATCCGATACTTGATAATGGAAAGTAATGGCAAAACATAGCTACAAGTGGAAACAGCACCTGTGCAATATGAGTTTCAAAAACGTCATATCCAGCTACCTCCGATCCCTTAAGCTCATGGCAATTCTAGGGTATAAGAACAAGAACCAAGAAGACACGCCAAAAAAAAAAGTGACTGGATGTAACAAGATAAAATTTCTACTGAGCCACAAAAAAATTGATCTTACCATGCAATGTGTAAACTCATCCATGTTTGGCACTGTACAGTTCAAGCAATACCACCTGTTGAAAACCAGGCGAGCAGAAGGTTGGAATTGTAACTTGACAATACATCACTACATGCATGTGATTTCCCCCTCAAATAAATAATCAAAACAAACACTCCAGCTAAGCTATATATATATATAAATATGTAGCCTTACAAATTAACTCACAGGTCAACCATATGAAATTCTGAAAATCATAGTAAAGATCAATTGAGCTGTTTTTCCATTTATCAGTGTTGTACATTAGTTTTTTTACTATGTTTGACTATTTTGCTGATTGCAGGGATTGATATCCAAAATATTGTGGAATTGCAAAGCAATGTTGAAGTACATCAATTGAGCTTCAAAAATGATGGCTGCGTTGTGTTTCAGGGAACTAAGTTTTTGATGCGTCACCATTGTTGTGTGATGTGGATTAATGAACTTGTGATGTGAACTAAGTCTATAATGAACTTGTGATGTAATCGAAGACTATATGGTTGTTAGATGTGTGATGTGGAATATTTCTGTGAATTGTATGCATGCACTGAATATGTGATATAGTGCCAATATGTGATCTGTGCATCTGTGAATATGTATCTGCATCTGTGGAATTTTCCTCGATTTTTACAATTTTCTGTATTTTTTTAATTTACCTACTTATTTTCGCTTCGCTAAAACCGATTTAAATTACATGTCGGATCGGTCGTGGCGCGCGGGCTGACGTGTCACGATTATTTTCGTCGGTTTACCGATTTAAAATACACTTGTTCGTCAAAGGCCCCAACAAGCGATTTTCGGTCGGCCGTAAAAAATACCACTGTTTTCGTCAGCATATTTTCGTCGGCCTACTTTCATCGGTTTGCCGACGAAAATAACGAATTTCGTCGGTTTTTGGCTTGTTTTCGTCGGTTCTTGGCCGACGAAAATGAAGTCGTTTCCTGTAGTGAATATGGTCTTATCACAGATTGTTATTCCAAAACCGTCTGTAATTATATTTAACACAGATAGTTTTTAAAAACTATCTGTGATGAGGAGTCTAATATACTCTTTTATGTAGCAATAATACTCAGCTATCAATGGGTATACTCTGTAGTAAGTACATTTCGAGGTCAAAGCATGCATAGTAGGAGTGGCAAGCACATGGGTAGTATAAAGAAAATATTTTGTTATTTGTAAGTTTCTTGATTTTTTTAGAGAAAGTTTCTGTCGATTCTCCTTATTATCCATTGGATTGGCATTGAGATATGTACTAGATCGAGAGCGATTATGGTTGTGATCCAATGGTTGAATAATGTCTCTTCGGCTTTCGTGGTCGAGATCTTGCTGTGTGTTGCAGGTAGGAACGTGTTTTTTTCCATGGGAGGGAGGGGCGATGCATAGCTTTCAGCAGCAGCAAAAATGTGAAGGTATATACTATATATAGTATCGCCAAGGATTCCTGGCCTCCCAGGTGGGCCACGTGTCGGCCCCCTAGGGAGGCCCCCCGGGAAAGTTTGTATTCGCGTTTAGGTCCTTTCTGAAAAATTACAAATCGCGCTTTAGGTCCTTTTCGGAAGTTTTTATAGTAAAATAGACCAAAAAATTAAAAATTACGCTTAGGTCCCTACACGGTTTATAGTCGGATTGGAATGGAAAATCCAAAAATTATGATTAGGTCCTTCCTGAAAAATCAAAAATCGCGTTTAGGTCCTTTCGACCGTTTTTTAGGTAAAATAGACCCGAGAGATATCGAAATTACGTCCAGGTCCCTGCACACGGTTTATAGCTGAATTGAAAATCGCGTTTAGGTCCTTTTCACGGTTTTTGTAGATTGACCCAAAATAATTGAAATGACGCTAGGTTTCACAACATTGCTTTCTAAAAACACCAGATTTTTTCTCGCGACACTAAGATCGCTACCAAATTTCAACCAGATTTTTTTTTCGCGCAAGCAACGCAATCCAATCTAGTCTTAATATAATGCTGCTAGATACGTGATGCGATCCGACCCGACACAACGGTAGTGGAGTCTAGGTGTGAAAGGAGTCATGTGTCAGCATATTAGACAAGGGTTATGTTTGAAAATAAATTCACATGAACACTACTTTTTTTTTAATGAAAATGAGATGACAAGTGTCGTATTCCACTGACAGTCCAGGAGGATGAGCACGGGTTTGGTTCGGAAGGAGGCGTCTTCGGTGGCAAGTTAAACCTAGAGGGCGAAAACCCTAGGGACTCCTCTGCGAGGACTCCGCGTCGATTTAACCGCAGATGACACGAAGATTTTTACCTGTGTTCAGCCCCTTTTTCCTTGAATGCAATGTACTACTTCTGCTCGATTGTTTTAGAGGGTGTGAAGGCGATACAAAGCTCTTGAGTTACAAGTTGTCTTCTCTCGAATGCCGAGTCCCTTTCCCATGCACCGGAGACCCTTATATAGGCCAGCTAAGGGAGTAGGTAAAAGGAGGTCATCATGCCGATCCTCATACATTTATTACTCCTTCCCGGTCAGTCCTGCTCCTCCAAATTTCATTAAATGCTTACGCGTGTTCTTGCCCGATCCACGGATGGGACCCCTTTGCGGCGGTAGGTGAGAGGCGCCGAGGAATGGGCTTGTTGCGTAAAACCCTTGCGGTGATAAGCTGTCATGGCAGCTGCCGCTTCGACATGGTACGGTAGTGGAAGGAGCCTTGGCGGCCACCGTGCTCCACCTTTTGCCTCGCGGGGCGGGGCAGCGAGCGTCTCCCGCCCGATCGCTAGGCCGCCACGTAGGTGGGGCGCCGGCCGAAGTAGCGGCGTTTCGCCCACCTTTCGCCGGATGCCACGCCACCGACACCACGGACTAACGCGGCCTTTGGCCGGCCGTGATCGCCGCCGATTGCCAACCGCCCGCGTAGGTTGGCGCCGGCGAGCAGGCGTGCTTCGCCACTGCTCGCCGGGCGGCCCGTGGACCGCGGCCGCGGCCGTGATCGTGATCGCCGATTGTTGCCGCCACGTAGGCCGGGCGCCGGCGAGCTTCGGCGTGCGTGCCACTTTCGCCGGATGCCACGTGGCCGGCGCGGTCGGCCGGCGTGATCGCCCGCCGCCAATGCCGCCACGTAGGCCGGGCGCCGGGCGAAAGGTGGCGTTCGCCCACCGCCGCCGGACGCCACGTGGACCAACGCCCGTCGGCGGCCGTGATCGCCGCCCGATTGCTAAGCCGCCACGTGAGGCCGGGCCGGGCGCAGCAGGCGTTTTCGCCACTTGCTCGCCGGACGCCACGTGCCGACGCCGCCGGCCGGCCGTGATCGCTGCGCCCGATTGCTGCCGCCATGTAGATTGTACTTTATGCGGTGGAGAGGGTACTTAGCGCAGTACTACGTGACAACCGGGCCCCGCCTAGAGCGCAGCCTAAGACTCCTTTTTTAGAACCTTCATTTAATGCACTTAATGCTTAGCGCACTCGGGCAGGCCACTACTCATGAGGATACGGCCGCGGTCCTCGTGACGATCCCGCCGCTTTTCCCTTGGGACCCAAACGGCGTAATTCTGCCCTTTCGTGAACCAACGACGTGGGAACGAGCATATAGGTGTATATCAGACGAGCGGTTCACGCTTTCTTATGACTTTGCTTCTTTGTCCTTTCGCCTCTTCTTCCCGAGCTCTTTGTCTTCTTGAGCCATCATGGTGAACCCCATTCCAAATCTACTTGGCTGACGCTGGCCAGAAGGCGATGGGGATGGTCGCGCCGAAGGCACCTTCCGATATCTGTCAGGGACCGCCACACCGTGTGCCTCTCCGACGAGATCTTGCTCAGATACTGGCCATGATGGCGGGCCTTCTTCCGCCTCTTTTCTCGAATTTTTTCTCACCGTCCTCCATTTCTACTGAAATCCACCATCTTCATCTCACCCCAATTCTATCATCTTCCTTGCCATCTTCGCACACCTCGTGAAATGTTCATGGGGGTGATGAACCTTCCTCTCTTCGCCATTTCTTCATTCTGCGGCCAATGGCGCACGTAGTGGGGAGTTGCTATTTCGCCGGACGGGATGGCCTGCCACATTCCTTCCAACCCAGTCCAACGGAGGGCATGGCGCAGCGGCGTCAGTACATCCAGATGACAATGAATCGACATACGGGGGTACCGACGGACGCCGTATGCGCCGAGATCTGGAGCTCATTGTCGAAGAGACGGCAGACTTCGCTGATGGCGGCCCGCATCGGCGGTTTCTTGACGCCGGGTGAACGGAGGGTCGTAGTCGACTACTACGGCCCGGAGGATCGCCCTCTTCACGGCGCGTGTCCGGCCTTCATGGCGAGACACGGCGACAACGACCGACGCCGACGTGGCGGGACGTGAAGTCCTTGTCTTCTTCTAGTTTTTATGCACATGTTTCTCCTGCGGCTTCCTACCAACCGACCGCCATCTTTCTCCTTTCTTCTGCGATAAAGCGAGGGCAATTTTGAGGAGCCAAACTGGGCGGTGGCTTGTCACACGATGTTCTGCCGTCCCAATCGACACACCTTTCGGCGGAGGCCGGCCTGCCGCCGACTCGAGCACGCGGAGGGCTGCAGGTCGCCAGCTACTCCCCGCAGATGGACTCCACGGGATCCGCCGGATCCCGCCGCGGCCCCAGTGATCGGGCGTGCTGCTCGGCCGGCGACGCGGTTAAGCGCCAATCGCCGCCTGACATCATGGGCTCGGACCCTAAGAGGGCCCGCCACAGCCAGCACCACCACCACCGGTCCGTGGCGGGCGGTACCTCAGGGACGGGGCACAGACGCGCCGCGCGATTTCACCTCCGGCGCCGCCAGCTTCCGCAAAGACTCTCCGAGTTTTACTACTTCTCCCGGCTACGACGATTCTGCGGCGCTGACAACCTTGCGCGGGAGCTCGGGCCACCGCTTCAATGAGGGTGGCCTCACGCTCCCGACGGCCGGAGCTTGAGGGCGCCACCAAGCGGCCCTCGAAACGCGCAAAGTGCAACACACGGCGCCCACCGAGACGGCGGAGCCTTCTGCGCAGCGCCTCCGCCGCCACCGCCGCGGTCGGAGACACGCCGCACCACGCCGCCGAGTTTCTGCCCCTCGCGCGCCACCGCTTGCCCCGCCGCCGTCGAACTCTTCACCTGTAAACGACATGCGCGCGCACTAGGCACCGTTTGCCGCCGCCTGTGCATGGTGCCCAGAGCAATGATGCCTTGCCTCGTGAGCGCTGAGCTGAGCGAGCGGAGAGGCGGCAGCGAGGCTGGCGGAGAGGGCTAACACGAATGCAATGCGGGCGGAACGGGCCGAGACACAGGCGGAGAGGGCCGAGGCGGCGCTAAAGACTCGACACTCCGAATCTTCCGCCGCCGCGCAACTCGCGACTATCTTTGAAGAAGGCGTCGAGCGCACCAAGAGGTGCTCGAACCCTTGGGCTTGAGGCCGAAGCTCGCCGAGGACTCGGCGTTCAATCGCCCGCGCGACCAACCAGCCGCGGAGGCGTTCTGGGACTCGCCGCCCTAGCCGCCACTCCGCCACGGCGACGCCGGTCGCGATCATGGTCAAGAATTCGCGGCTCTTTGCGCCACCATGACGCCGCTTTTGATCCTATGGCGGTGGTGGCGGCCGTGTCGGGAGACGCGAGCGTGCGAAGGCGGGCGGAAAGCGAGCCTTGCGCGCCGCCTTGAATACGTGGCTGATGCGCAGGTGGAAGCGGCGGTCATGGACGCTCCACCCCTCGCCGCCGAAGGCGCCGACGAAGAACTTCGACTTCGGCGAGGACGAGGGTGAAGGCGCGCTTTTTCGCTTTTTTGTTGCTTCCATTGATGAACCTGTGCCTAAAAAACTCTGGACAGCTTTTCGATGAATGTTAGATGTTTAATCGTTATTCATGTGTCCGCTTATCTTCGTATGATTGAATCCGTTATATTTGCTTGTTGGATGGCCGCCATTCGACTTGGGCAAAATGCTTTTAAAAACGCTTGAATTAGGGTAGCGTTTCTGAGTTCTGCCAAATGATTTTATGTGCAGCCAGATCGCAAGCATAGATTACGCGACCACATAAAATGTAGGCGAAAAATGGCCCTAAGTCGAATGGGGAACGCAGGACACAGCAAGGCCCTAGCGTCAGGTTCCTGCGCGAGATAATCGCAAGTTTCGGCCTCCCGGAACTTAGACCCCGATGATTGCTCGGAGTGTATACGGCGAACGTGGCGAGACAAAGAAGTTTTCGAAGTGCCCTTAGGCCAAGAACGCTCAACGGAGACGACCAGCGGTGCTTCGCAGAGCCAACCCGAGGCGTACGAGCCGTGCAGGAGCGTGGTGCCCAACCGACACTCCGATAACTTGGTCTCGCCAGACGTTAACACTTTAGCACACCTCCTTCTCTTATCATGAGGAGCCGCTGGTTTCCAACACTTGCGACAATCACGCGTAGCTTGACCCATCTTAGGATATGATCGTGGAAATGGTCAAAAGATGCGTATAAATCGCTATCTTGTTTTATATGCCGCAGATAAGGAACTCGGGCGCCAAGTGGCGACCCCAAGCCATCGGGCGATTTTCTTCTTCGGCCGGCCGACTAACCAACGGGCGCCGCGAACACTTTGGGGCGCAGGTGACAATTTCAAGGCAGGCGACACTTTCCGAAGGCCGGCGACCGATAACGGCGTCAGGCGAACACCTTGGGCGCAGGCGAACACCTTGGGGCGCAGGCGGCGGCCCCCAAGGCATCACGACACTGCCTTAGCGCAGGGGCTTTTTCGTGAAAGTAAGCCAACACTTTTACGCTTACTCGCGCAACATGATGACTACCGAAAGGTGAGTAAACATCCGAAGAGCATACGTAGGTAGGTCTTAACATTCCAAGTCCCAAAGATGAAGTGTTCGCTCGCCTTTGTTTGAATTCTAAGTCTCTGTGAACGCCAGAAACCGAATCACGCGGTGTCTGCGCATCAAAGCAAAGGAGTTTCCGGGTGGCATCGGTGACGGTGTCATGGTGACGACTCAATGTGCTTCAGAGAGCCAACCCGAGGTGTGCGAGCCGCGTCGAGCACCGTACGACTCTCCCCCAATGCCGGGCTAAGTGTACACGCATAATCAAGATCGCTATGGTTTTCACAAAGGAATTAGCAAACGCCTACGTAACCAAAGAACATACATGCGCATAATCGCCACGAAACACAACTAAGTGGAATAATAATGGAGAAGCAAAAGCCTCTGAGCAAGCGCTTTCTCGACGCTAAAGAACAGGCCGACCACCGAAGAGGGACGACTCGAGGTGATTGGAGCAAGTCATTGGTACTTACTAATTCCTCGGGGATAGAACTTCCGCAACAAGGCTATGTTGTAGGAGTTCGCCACTCTTCGCCCCCTCTCGCACAACCGGGACCGCCGGGTCGAGATATCGAGACCACCTTGAAGGGCCTCCCATCGAGAGACATTTATGCAACCCTAAGCATGCGCTCTGAATCTCACAGAAGACCAGTCGCCATCGCCAAGTGTTCTCTCGAGACCCGGGTGGCGTGGTATCACGAGGCTCACTGAAGCGCGGCGCGAGAGCAAAGACGATCCCGCACCTCCTCCAAGGTTGACATCTTCACGGAGATCCTCTTGGTCTACTTGAACACCGAGATCGCTGGGGCAACCGAGCGACACGGAGGGGAGGACAGTCGCCCCATATACCAGAAGAAAGGCGCCTCGCCTGCTGTTCGCTTGGTGTGGTGTGAGCGACCACAAGACGGGCGGGAGCTCTTCCGCCCACCGCGCCCCTCTTGTGAAGCCGATCAAACGCTCTTGTCTTGAGGCCCTTCAAGACAAATAAGATTAGGCCCCGCTGGCTATTGCTCATGGATGGGCCACCGGCGAAACATACCTTGGTGCCCATTTCTTCACAGAATTCCGTAAAAGCCGCTGGTGAACTGGTGCCGCTGTCGGTGATGATGCGATCATGACTCCAAAGCGGTGAAGAACCCAAGATGAACTTAACTGTGTGCAGCGGCCGTGATGGCCCAAGATCGCCGCTTCAACCCACTTGGTGAACTTATCGATGGCGACAAAGAGGTGGGTGAAGCCCCGTGGGTTCATGGAACGGACCCAGATATTCAAATTTCTGCACCGCGAACGGCGGAGAGTGGGATGGTTTGCGAGCTTGGGCTGGTTTGTGGGTTTGCTCGCAAAGAATCGACAAGCCAGACGTCCTCACCAACATAAGCATCTCGAGGGCGGTAGGCCAATAAAATCCTTGGCAAAACGCCTTGCCGACTAGAGTCCGTGGACATATGGCTCCTCGACACGCCCATGGATATCGAGAGCGGTTGCCTCCTCTTCGAGTGATGCACTTCAAGAGAACTCCGCTTCTCGCGGCGATATAGGTCCCCACCTACCGAGTATAACACTTGGCCTTCGTGCAATCTTCTCACCGAGGCATCATCGTCGGGATCACTTGGTCACGCAGAAAGCCGTGATAGGGTCCATCCATCGATCTTCCCGCCTAAGGGTGGCGACCACTCGGTGCTCGCCTGGGTACTCTCTGGCCGAAGTTTCGGTGTCGCTTGCCTCGGCCGCCGCCCTTCCTCCCGGACTGGGGCCGAGGCGCGCACGCTGTTGCCTTCCCCGAATTGAGGTCGTGATAATGCAGACCGCCTTCCCCACCGAGCCGAGGTCGGATGGCCTTTGCCGTCGTCCCCCACCGACCGGGGTCAGCGACAATGACACCATCATCCCCACCGAATTGTGGGTCTGCGATGGACGGTCATGTAGTCTTTCTTCGAAGGCCCCGATCGAACAGAGCCCTTGAGGATGCAAGCCGACAACCCGTCCGCAAGGTGATTGTCACGCCAGGATATGAATATACCCCAAACCTTCAAAATGACGCTCCATTCTTCTGACCTCCGCCAGCACGCCGCCATGGTGGGGTCGGAACACCGAACTCCTTCCGAGCTTGATTAATGACCAAGAGGAATCTCCCTTGACTTGAGACGCCGATGCCCAACGCCGAAGCGACGCGCCCGCCAAAGCAGACCTTCATACTCAAGAATGTTGTTGGTGGCCTTGAATTCAAGGGCTACCACGTATTGAGGGCGCCACGGCCGGGAGACCAGACAACCCGGCCCCGCCTTCCAAATCAAGGATCCATCAAAGAATAACGTCCAGGGGGAAGACACGGTGCTTCTTCGGCTTCAGAGTGGCGGAGTCCACTCAATATTTAACTCCGCCAACTTTTGACTCTTAATAGCGGTGCGGGAGCGCGAATTTGATGTTGAATTCCCCGGCCCACCGACCATTTAGCAATGCGCCTTCGCTTCACGATTGGAGGATTTCCGCAGGGGTAGGCCGTGACGACGGTGATTTCGCCTGAAAGTAGTGCCGCGACTTTACTCGATGCAACCAGACCGCAGACAAAGATCTGACTCGAGCTTGAGGATACCGAAGTTTTACGCTTCATGCAACACCTTCTCGATGTAGTAAACCGGCTTCGGATGCCTTCTCTCCATAACTAACATCGCACTTACCACCTCGGGGTGGCAGCGATATATGTATAAAGGCTCTCCTGACGCGGAAACCAAAGATCGGGAGAGGAGAGGTATCGCTTCAGTCTTCAAATGCCTTCTGGCTTCTTCATCCACTCAAGTGGTTCGTCTTCAACAACTTGAACAAAGGCAGGCTGGCTCAGCCTAAGCGGGCAATGAATCGCCCAGTGGAGGCCAGCGACCACCCGACATCGAATTTGCTTGAGTCGCAGATCTGGCGGCTTCATGTGCTCGATGGCGCTATCTTGTCGATTGGCCTCGATGCCGGTACCGACACCAGAAACCCAAAGAACTTGCCGTGAGGGCACACCAACACGATTTCTCGGATTGAGCTTCGAGCAATTCTTCCGGAGGTTAGCAAAGGTCTCCTCGTGTCTTGGATCATTTCTTCACTTTTTTAATCTTCACTACTAAGTCATCAACGAGACTTCAGATTTCGCCCTACCGGGGCGGAAGGTGATATGCATAGCACGCCGTAAGTTGAACCGCATTCTTTAAGCCAAAAGCCATTCTTACATAACAATATACACCCGTAGGGGTTACAAAAGCGCTTCTCTTCGCTCTTCAAGCGCCATGCTAACTGGTGGTACCTGCACACGCTGGCGTAAAGCACAGCTGATTCGACCCTACCGTGGAGTCGATAATGAGATCGACCCTCGGCGAGGGATATGGATCCTTCTCGCGAGCCTTGTTGAGGTCGGTGAAGTCGACATTACGCGCCACCTCCCGCTGGACTTCTTGACGAAAGCACGGGTTGGCAAGCCACTCAGATGAGAGACTTCGACTATTCCGCTGCTCGCCAGCCTCTCTACCTCTTCTCGAATGGCGCCCTGCCGCCCGGCTACCGCCCCGGACCTTCTGCCGGATCGGGCGCGGCGGGTGAGCGTTGCAATCGGTGCTCGATCACCTCGGGGACCCGGTCATGTCGGACGGTTGCGGCCGTAACACGCCCGCTTGATCGAGGAAGGTGACGTGCGCGTTTTCCTATTTGGCGCCGAGGTTGGCGCCAATGTTGACGATCTTTCAGTTCGCCCCACTCAGTATGCGATTCACCTTTACTTCCACGCGGAGCCGTGAAGCACGGGTCCGGCCCGAGGGCTCTCGAGGAAGTCGGCCGCCGACGAAGTGAGACCGCCAGTCCCAAGCTCGCTTGTGGCAACAGCAGGCTTCAGACCTATCCACGTTGATAACAATGGGGCCCCCCAGATCTTCACCACCATGTAAGCATAGTGGGTAACCGCCATGAACTTGACCACGCCCACGACCAAGTAAGGCGTTATATGGAGGTCAAATCATGACCAAATCCACCATCTCTAAGCGGTAGTTATCCTTCTCCCAAAAGTGACGGGAGGCAACTTGACCCAAGGGGAACAAGCCCGCATCCGGGGCCACCAAGAACGGCAGGGCGGCGCAGATCCCGGCGCTGATCCGCAGCCGCCATGAATACCGACGCAGACAAGAGGTTGATGGAGCTGCCCGCCCATCCGAACCCGCCCTACCAGACATTCCGGACCGTGGTGCTACCACGACGGAGATGTCCTGTGCCGGGGTGCCTCAGGGGTGGTCGGCCCGATCAAGGTGATCGCTTGTTCGACCATTTCAAGGTCCGACCCGGCCCCGAGCTCGACGCAGGGCGATACCTCCTGCTTCACCGCTTGTGGCGGCATTGAGGGAATGGTGGATGAACCACCGTGGATGTACGCCATAGCAGTGTGATCCGCCACCGGGTGCCGCGATGGGCGGATCTTCATCTTGATCATCATCGAGGCGCGCTCCTGAGCCGCTTCTCCACTATCTCGCCCGACCCGGCAGCTTGTCTAGGTCATGGGTATTGGTTTTATGTATCGACAAGAGGGCTCGCCTCCTTTTGATCGCGGCGGTCATCCCACGGTCGCGGCGGTCATCGCTACCGATCATGGCGATCGTTCTGCGGCCACGACGATCGCCCCGCACACGGGCGGTCATCACGCCGGCCGGGCGGTTGCGCTCGAGGCGCTGGGTCTTCTTCGTCGCTCGGGTTGCCAAGACTCTGCCTGGCTTCTGCCTCGCTTCGCCTTCTTTCTGCGCGCACGGCGGACCTTTCGATGTCTCGGCCTCGTCCTTGCCTTTACACCCTTAGGGGCCAAAGGCTCGCCCTCATTCACAGAGCTCGCGCGACACTTATGTGCGAGGGAGAAAAGCTCGAGGTCGAGCCGATGGTACGGTGGCCATCTTCTTCATCTTGCGGTCAGCAGACGCCCCTCCTGAAGGCGATGATCGATTGCTCGGAGATGTGGGGATGGTGTTGCGGCAAAGGATGTAATCTGCCGGATGAAGTCGCGGGTTAACTCCCCTCTCTTGTTCAGAGGCGTGGAGGTCATCTCCACACCGGCCGCGCTGGAAAGAGCCTGAAAATTAGCGACAAAATGTCGCTGCAACCGTCCCCACGAGTGCACCGACCTCGAGGAGATTCAAGCACTCAGAGCGGGCGTAACCCGCCAAGGCCGCGGAAGGTAGTTGGCCATGACCTTTTCAGATCCGCCGCGCCCGCACCATCGCCGTGTAGATTTGGAGGAACTCCTCCGGTTGGTGGTGCCGCCATATTTTTCTATGGCCGGGGCGAAACTCCGGCCGGCCAGCACGCGGCAGCATTGCCGGAGAAGGCTCGCACCCGACGCCAGAGGGAGCCGAGGCGCCATCGAAGTCCGGTTCGAGACTGTGGCGTGGGGAGCGCGAGGTTCGACTGCCGCAGACCCGGAGGAGTGGACCTCCCTGGCCCGGAGGTGAGAGCCATGAAGGGATCCTCATTGTCGCGCCACACTTGCTATGGCGGCGCTTGTTCGGCCGGCGCGGCAGCGCATCGCGAAAGGTCATCACCCTATTGCTGCCGGGCGGTTTCGCCCAGATGAGAGCGAAGGTCCTCACGGTTCCTTGAGGAGCCGGACCGGATGGCGCGGTTTCTTTGACCCCGCCCACTGCCGTGGCTCTTCTCGTTGGGGCGATTCGAGGCTCGAGAGCGCCAAGATGCGCCTTTAGGCGCCGAGGTACGCCGGTGCTCGACCGCCGGGAGCCCTACCCGGTTGGGCCGCGATCCACGAGGCCAAGAATGCTTGCTCAGACCACGGAGGTGGTCGGAGAGTCTCGCGAACTCCACCGGCGGTGGTCTGTGGGGCACGAAAGGCTGCAAGTTCAGGCGGGCGGGGGTGGCCTCCATGGCTAACCTTCGACGACGGGCTTCCACCGCTGGAGAGCAGCGGCCGCGCTCCGCAGGGCGGGTACGGCGTTCTCAACCGACGCGGATTCGCCGAGAGGCGCTTATGCGCCGCCGCTTCGCGAGATCTCGTGTGCGGGTCCGCCATCTTCGATGTGTGAACTCGCTTCAACCATGAACACCAAGTCCGCCGGGAGTTAGCCGAAAAAGCCACCACTAGCCCCTACTCGCGCGCCCTGCCGGGCAGATTCCACTCGACAGTTCCGGAGGATGCAGACTGGTTTGGTTCGAAGGAGGGCGTCTTGGTCAAGCTAAACCTAGAGGGCGAAACCCTAGGGACCTTTACGCCAAGGACTCCATGGCCGATTTAACCGCAGATGACACGAAGATTTTTACCTGTGTTCAGCCCCCTTTCCTTCTGCAATGCCTCTACTTCCCCGCCGATTGTTTTAGAGGGTGAAGTCGATACAAAGCTCTTGAGTTACAAGTTGTCTTCTCTCGAATGCCCGGCCCCTTTTCCCATGCACCGGAGACCCTTATATAGGCCAAAGCAACCTGAGTAGGTAAAGGGAGGTCATCATGCCGATCCTCATACATTTATTACTCCTTCCCGTGTCAGTCCCGCTCCTCCAAATTTCATTAAATGCTTACGCTGCGTTCTTGCCCGGCCCACGGATGGGACCCCTTTATGGTGTAGGTGAGAGGCGCCGAGGAATGGGCTTGTTGCGTAAACCCCTCGCACCGATAAGCCCGCCATGGCAGCCCGCCTGCTCGACAAGGTACCAGAGGGAAGGAGCCTTCGAGGCGGCCACCGTGTTCCACCTTTTGCCTCAGGGCGGATTAGCAGGGCGCCTCGCCCGCCGCCGATCGCTAGGCCGCCACGTAGGCTGGGCGCCGGGCCGAGCAGGCGTGCTTCGCCCACCGCCGCCGGATGCCACGTGGCCGACGCTCGTCGGCCGCCGTGATCGCCACCGATTGCCACGTACGACGCCGGCGGGGCCGTGATCGCCGCCGATTGCTGCCGCCACGTAGGCCGGGCGCCGGCGAGCGGTGGCGTGTTTCGCCACCGCCGCCGGACGCCACGTGGACCAACGCCGGCGGCGGCGTGATCGCCGCCTCGATTGTTGCCGCCACGTAGGTGGCGCCGCCGAAAGCGTGCGTTTCGCCACCTGCCGCGGACGCCACGCATGACGCTGGCCGGGCCGCGGATCGCCGCTCGACATTGCCAAGCCGCCACGTAGATTGTACTTTTATGCGGTGGAGAGGGTACCCTGGCGTGTACTACGCTGACAACAAGTTCCACGAACATTTTTTTATATTGGATCATTTTTCAATTGGGGAAATGTTGACGCACATCGATTTGTCGTGCGTGGCGTGGTAGCTCGTGAAGAATCAGATGCGACACGGAAAACACGGCGCAATGCAAAAGAGAAGTATCTAGAGTGAAGACTCATGGGTAGGGGTAGCAACAGAGCATTTTCCACCGGAGAGTGCCTCTTCGTCCTTATCTCCATTCCTCATCTTGGGGGAGAAAATCCCCCATCCCTATCCCTATTCGGGTATCGAGGCCTCATCGGGGACCCATTCCCGCGAAAATTTCACACAAGAGAAGATCTCTTATAGCCATTTTAACTCTAAAATCATATCAACAGACAAGAAAAAAAGAATGCATGCATTCATTGAAGATTATATTGTCCCGTTTATGAAAATATGAATATGATGGGCTAGAGAATATGTTTGCAATCTAACAACTAAATTGGACTAAACTAAATTTGATCTCAACCGTTCCTCATGAAAAAAATTCTCCGTCTCTCGCTCCTTGCCATCCCCGACGGGAATAATTTTCCTGCTTCATCCTCAAGGAACGATTTCTTTCCATATCCGCTTTCTAATAAAAGAATTCCCCATCAAAATCGGAGAACGGATCCCTATTGCCATCCCTACTCATGGATCCACCTTTGTTGCCATCTCATGTACTCTCTCATCAATCCGGTCTTGTCTCTCGCCCTAATCAAAAGATGCCAGAGAACCTATTTATTGTAAGGAGGGATGGATCACTTTTTAGTATTATTCACCGATATGGTAAATTTAGCGCCTCCTACTCAATTGAATTGTAAACGGAGCTCTATTTTCGACATAAAGTTTTAGACATGATATATATCATTTGCCACATTTTTTATCAGAGAAGGTCAAGCAAAGCTTCTAGTATCATGGTAGCATGCCTTCTTGCTCATTGGTTACAAAGAATGCGCTTGCGGCTTACTAGTCACGCTTTTGAGGGCGTAGTAGTGCCCACTCTCACACTCATCGTCCATTGCCGTGCTTCCCGGACACGATAGTGCCGAGTTTGGTCATTAGCTTGGAGACATGCTAAATCTATAAATACATTTGCAAAGAAGTAAGATTTACAAAAAATCAAGTTAAGGAAATTAGAAAATTGATTGATTCAAGAAGAACGACACACGCTTGTGTGTAAGTGAAGTTGCATGACCGCAATGTTTTCTCATTTTTGTGCACCTGATGCATGTTGCCCAAATAAGGATGACAAAGCAAAGATGGAAAAAATTACTCACGACCAAGGTTTTAAATTTTGTTTCTAGTTCATATTTTGAAGATGACCAAATCAAAAAGCAAAATTCAAATCAAATATTTTAGACCAAGATTTTGCCCGAAATTTCGCTTTGAGATTATCAAATCTCGATAAATTTCAACTGAATGAAAAATGGTTCAAACCACGTTAATGATCCCGACGCATCACTAATATTTCTATAAAATTTTCAGATGATGATCAAGCGAGAGGAATTTTCAAAATTCTAACAAAGTTGTTATCACCGATAAAAGCATGACTAAATACATGTACTGTGTCTATAGATTTGATTGAGTAAAGAAAATTTAGAATTTTTAAAACTTTTAAAGATAAGTATTGAGCCAATTCTTAAACTCTCCTAATTAACCCTTTTTATTTGACACTGCAAAACGGGTCTTGTATGTCTACCGGGTCCGGTTTCCTCGTTTTGCTGCCCGGAAGTACACTGCTCTGGGTGGATAAGAAAGCAGCGTCGGCAAATTTCCAAAAGCACTCGATGATGCTGCTTAGCAATTTCCAAAAGGTAATTATTCCTCGTTGACCCATTACGACGACTGCAGCTCTTCGTTGGGTGTAGCAGCTCTACAAAACTACCAGAAGAGCCATCACGGGCTCGCTCTATCCCTTCTACCATCTGCTCCCAAGTCCCAACCACTGAAACCAAATATTGCCCCGGCGGCCGGCGGAGGAGATGGCTGCGGCGGCGGCTCTGGGCGTGGCGAACTGGCTCGTCGGCAAAGTGGTCAAGAAGCTGTCCGATGAGCTGGTGAAAGCGTATGTGTCCAGCTCCGAGCTCGGCCTCAACTTCGAAAAGATTGAAACGGAGCTGATGTACACCCAAGGGCTGCTAAACGCGGCCCAGGAGAGGGACATCAGCAACAACCTCGGTCTGCAGGGGCTGCTGAAGAAGCTGAGCAAGAAGGCCGATGAGGCTGAGGACGCGCTGGACGAGCTCCACTACTTCATCATCCAGGACCACCTCGACGGCACCCAAGAGGCCGCCCCGGAGGTGGCCGATGGCCTCCGCGGTCCTGTTTCCATGGTCGCCATGCTAGCGGTAACTTGATTTCAGGCCTTTTCTTTCGGGGTACTATAAATGATGACAACCCACGCGATGCAAAAGGGCCAGGTTCGATAACGATGACAAGTTGTCATTCGACAGAGTGGCCATGTCCAACAAAATCAAGTCGGTGATAGATGGATTGCACTCCCTATGTGCTCCTGTCTCCGACTTGCTCAAAACAAATCATACAATAGGCAAGGCTGCTTCCCTGAAGCGGCCTGTCACCAGCTCAATAATCACACAAGATAAGTTATATGGGAGGGACACCATTTTTGAGCAAACTGTAAATGACATCACCAGTGGCACATATCATGCTGAAACCCTGTCCGTTCTTCCTATAGTGGGCCCAGGGGGCATTGGAAAGACAACTTTCACCCAGCACCTGTACAATGACAAAAGAACAGAAGAACACTTCTCGGTTAGGGTGTGGGTTTGTGTATCAACTAATTTTGATGTGCTTAAGCTCACCCAGGAAATTCGTGAGTGCATTCCTGCAAGTGAAAATGAGGAAAGCAACAAGGCAAATGATACAACCAATTTAAACCAGCTTCAGACATCCATCGCACAGAGAGTGAAATCCAAAAGGTTTTTAATCGTCTTGGATGATATATGGAAATGCAGCAGTGAGGATGAGTGGAAAAAACTATTAGCTCCATTCACAAAGGGGGAAGCCAGAGGCAACATGGTTCTTGTCACAACTCGATTTCCATGTATAGCCAAAATGGTCATGAAAACAACTAAGCCAATAGACCTACAAGGTTTGGAGCCTGAGGAGTTCTTCACATTCTTTCAAGCATGTATATTTGGTGAAAATAAGCTTGAGCATTGCAACGATGAATTAATTGAAATTGCAAGAAAGATTGCAAAGAAATTGAAGTGTTCCCCACTAGCAGCCAAAACTGTTGGTCGACTATTGAAGAACAACCTTTCTCATGAACATTGGGTGGAAGTTCTTGAAAAGACCGAGTGGCACAATCAAACAAATGATGATGATATTATGCCAGCACTGAAAATTAGCTATGACTACCTTCCTTTCCATCTTAAAAAATGCTTTTCAGACAGCCCTTTTCCCTGAGGATCATTGGTTTGATGAATTAGATATTACACGTTTTTGGATTGCAGTAGGCATCATAGTTTCTAGTGATCAAAACAATAAAATTGAGGACACAGGATTTAAGTATTTGGTCGAACTAGTAGATAATGGTTTTCTCGTGAAGGTAGGTGGTGGTAGGGGGCAATGTTATGTAATGCACGATTTATTGCATGAACTAGCACAAAAAGTTTCAAAAGAGGAATGTATCAACATGCGCAGTTCATGTGTTAGAGTTGACAACATCCCACCATCTATTCAGCACTTATCCATAACCGTAGAAGGTAAACACGACAACAGTTTTGGGGAAGAAATGGGTAAATTGAAGAGAAGGATAGACATTCGAAATTTGCGGACTTTGATGTTTTTTGGGAATTACGGTGCAGACATTGCTAATATTTTCAATGATACATTTAAAGAAATTAAGGGTCTCCGTGTTCTATTTATAGTAATGAACTCCCCAGAATCTTTGCCACACAACTTTTCAGAACTTATCCACCTCCAATACCTAAAAATCACATCATCACATTTCGGTGCAAAAATTACTTTACCTAGCAAATTATCCAGATTTTATCACTTGAAATTCTTGGATCTAAAAAATTGGCATGGCAGTCATAGTTTGCCAAAAGACATTAGTCGCCTTCTGAATTTACGCCACTTCCTTGCTGAAAAGGAACTCCATTCCAATGTTCGTGAGGTTGGAAAGATGGTGTGTTTACAGGAGCTAAAAGAATTCTGTGTTAAGAAAGAGGGTGTGGATTTGAACTGAGAGAGTTGGGGAAATTGAGAGAGCTTGGAGGAGAGCTCAGTATATGCAATCTTGAAAAGGTGACAACCAAGGAGAAGCTAATGATGCCAAGTTGAAGTCTAAAAGGAACTTGAAAAGTTGACATTAGTTTGGGGTACAGAGCAACGGACCACAGGATCCGATGTTCTTGATGGTCTTGAGCCACCCCTAATCTTAGAGCACTTGACATTATCAATCATGGTAGTTCTACTGGTCCTTGTTGGTTGTGTGGTGAAATCAGGATAAAAATGTTGGAGTCTCTCCATCTGGAGGGCTTGACTTTGGCCACTCTTCCAGCCTTTGGGCAGCTATCACACCTGACCACACTGATCATGAAGAATATTGCTGGTATGCGTCAGTTCGTGCTTGACTTTGGTGGTGTTCCAGATAAAAGTTTGCTACACTTGAAGACAATTGAGTTTCGTGGTATGCCAGAACTTGTCGAGTGGGCTGGGGGAATCAATTGCCATGTTTTCCCAAAGCTTGAAAGCATCAAGTGCGCAGACTGTCCCAATCTCTCCGCCTTGCCCTTCTCGCAGTTTCCCAACTTATGCAGGCTTTGTATTGATCAATGCCCCAAGTTGTCCCTGCCCCCCATTTCTCACACTTCCACACTAACATATGTTCATGTTTGTCTGTATAAAGATCCAGAAAGGGCTTTTGCATGGCAGCGTTATCCAGACATCAGATTGCATAATGAAGGAAATATTGCATGGAAGAGTTATCCAGAACACAGTTTGCATTATGGAGGAAAGAAACTAAGCATAGACCGATACAATCGTGATTTGGCCTTCCATCTGGAGGGCTTGTCTTGGGCCACTCTTCCACCTTTTGGGCAGCTACCACACCTCACCACACTGATCTTGAAGAATATTGCTGGTATGCGTCAGTTCGGGCCTGACTTTGGTGGTGTTCCAGATAAAAGTTTGGCACATTTGAAGACAATTGAATTTCATGGTATGCCAGAACTTGTCGAGTGGGCTGGGGGAATCAATTGCCATGTTTTCCCAAAGCTTCAAAGCATCTGCTGCTTTGCCTGTCCCAATCTCACCGCCTTGCCATTCTCCCAGTGCTCTGGGGACAGAAACACCATATGGTTTCCCAACTTGTGCAAGCTTCAAATTGTTAAATGCCCCAAGTTGTCCCTGCCCCCCATGCCTCACACTTCCACGCTAACATTTGTGAGAGTTGCGCCGGAAGGTATCACAGACAAATTGTATATTGGTAGAAATGAACTGAGCATAAATGGATACAGTGGTGCTTTGGCCTTCCAAAACCTGGATAAAGTAGTAGAAATGCTAGACTCCCTGAGAAAGCTTCGGGTCGTAGGATGCGACAGCATGTTCTCCAAAGAATTGGATGACGCTGTTGTCCTCCGTTCAATTCAAAGTCTCAGGCTCGAGAGATTTCGTCCTAACGGAAAATCGTTGTCAAAAGTACTCAATTGTTTCCCAGCTCTTTCCGAATTGAAGATCGATGGGTCAACTGAAGACCATGAGGAACTTGTACTGCAATTCCCGTCCTCCAGCTCACTGCGCAAGGTCCAGATAAAAAATGTAAGAACCTAATTCTGCCTGTGGAGGATGGAGGAGAACTCGGGAACTCACGTCTCTCCAATCATTAAAGATAGGTGCTTGCGGCGAGATATTCTCTCGGTGGTCCATGGAAGAAGCAGCTCAGATAATCAAGCCGTTCCCTACCTCCCTCAGGGAACTCTGTATTTCGGTTGAGTCAAGCATGCAGTCAATGGCTCTGCTCTCAAACCTCACCTCTCTCACCCGTCTAGAACTAGGCAACTGTCATAATTTAACAATGGATGGAAGAGAACTACGGGAACTCACGTCGCTCCAATCATTAGTGATACATTATTGCGGCGACATATTCTCTCGGTGGTCTATGGGAGAAGCAGCTCAGATAATCAAGCCGTTCCCTACCTCCCTCAGGAAACTTTCCATTTGGGATGAGTCAAGCATGCAGTCAATGGCTCTGCTCTCAAACCTCACCTCTCACCCGCCTAGAACTAAGAGGCTGTGATAATTTAACAATGGATGGGTTCAATCCTCATCACATTCAACCACCTCAAGAAATTGGTGGTTTATAATACGAGTGAAACCTGCTCTGTAGCAGCGGATCTACTCGGAGGTTGTCATGACCAGAATAATTCCTGCAGGTTGCTTCCAACTGAAGAAACTTGATGTGGATAGCATCTCGGCGGTGCTTATTGCTCCCATATGCAGCCAGCTCTCCGCAACCCTCCACAGATTATCCTTCAGTTTTGATCAGCGGGAGGAAAGCTTCACGGAAGAGCAAGAGCAGGCGCTTCAGCTCCTCACCTCCCTCTATGAACTAACATTTTTTGGATGCCGAAGTCTGCAGTCCCTCCCTGAAGGGTTGCATCTCCTTTCTTCTCTCAAGGATTTAAATATCTGGGGCTGTCCTGAAATCCGATCGCTGCCCAGGGAGGGCGTCCCCACTTCACTGAAAACACTATCTATAAGTGATATCAGTGACGATCTGAAGGTTCAAATCGAGAAGTTAAAAGAAACATTGCCAGATTTAGACGTAACCTTCTTTTAGCACCTCAAACCCAAGGTAACACCTGAGCTCTCCCCCCAACTCCTGTTTGATCCTTTTTCTTCTGTAATCTGGAGCTGACTTTTTCCCTTGTTTGGTCTGACTGATGCAACCAGCACCACTACATCAATCTGGAGATGCGAATCTGCATCTTTATGTGAGTCACATCTCATCGCTTGAAGGTCACACGTTCAACTCTTCCTGGTCTCAAACTCTTCGTGCTGGTCTGTAGCATCTGCTCTGCTCATCTTATATCGTTTTTCCCGCTACTTAACGGTAGATTGTTGTCCTGAAATCCGATCGCTGCCCAAGAAGGGCCTCCCCACACATCAAATCATTGGCGATCTGTGGGATCAAACCAAGAAGTTAGAAGAAATATTACCACATTTGTTCGTATCCCACTCGTGACGATCTGAAGTGACCCCTTTTAGCATCTCAAACACAAGGTAACACCTGTGCTCCCCCCACTCCTATTTTATATATTTTTTCTTCTGTAATTGACATACTAACACTTTTTCACTTGTTTGTTCTGACTGATGCAACCAGCACCACTACATCAATCTGGACCTACGAATTCTTTCGGGGCTGTAGACCTGACTACCGCATCAATCTGCACCACTACATCACATCGCTTGAGGGTCACACGTCCAATTCTTCCTGGTCTCATCTCTTCGTGCTGGTCGGTAGCATCTGCTCTGCTCATCTTATATCATTTTTCCCCTGTATTTTTTGCTGACAGTAATAGTTGGAAACTCGCAGTATGTGCTTCTCTTCATCGTCTTGTTTCTTTTACTCCTCTGTTTTGTTGTTGGACTCGCGTTGATGAGTGGTACCACCACCTTCGTGACACATTGTGTGCATTCTTCTTCGTCAGACTCCAATTCTCAACGTCAAATGGCAGAGGAGGTTTGGGCCAACATCTTTTACTCACATCACTCGCATGATTTAGTCATAACCATAAGAAAAAAAATCTTTCGGTGAAGTTGATATTATCCATGTTGTTTAGGGCATTTGAATTTAAGCGTTTCACGAATTCATGTCAGCAAACTTGTTCTGCCCGTGGGTATTGCTCGTGAAGCTGGCATGAATGGTGTACGCGCTTACGCTGGACTGCTGGATTTCTTGGAGGGGTCTGAGATTTTTTCCGCGCCGAGAATGTTTTCCCTGGTATTGTGTAGCTTTGACATTTCAGCAGCGATAATGAAGAGGTAAATGAACTAAGGACCTATGATCAACTTGGAGCTTTGATGGATCTAATTCTGTGTATGCTTTGCTAACTTTAATATCTTTTTTACATGGGCAACCTATCCAGATTCCAGACAAGTTTATCTAAGAAGTTGGCACAATGACATTTAGGACTGTTGAGGTAGTTAAGCTTAAATGGCATCCAGTTCTGCGTCCAGGTTGATTGTCATCAGGAGGCATGGGCAGTCAGTAATGAGCAATGGTACACATGTCCTTGACACAATAATCTGCCGTTCTTTGACTGCATGTTGGAAAAGATCAGTGTACCGAATTCTGCAGTTAAGTCGTGAATTACCTGAATACAGCAGAGAAGCGATCTCAGCTAAAGCTGCAAGATGATGAAATATGTCTTACTTTCTTGAAGTGACTTCTGCCTTTGAGTTTCATATCTGGATACTCAATTACTCTTTTATGACTGAAGTGCATTCTTTCAGAAACTATGATGCCCCATGGCAGACGATATGTTCCACTGGAAAGCAAATATTTTGGGTCCAGGAGATGGGCCTTATGCAGGCAGCTTCGCTTTTGGTTATAATTTATTTCCCCAGACTATCAATTTGTTTGTGGTAAGGGCATAAATACATTGTCTTTAGCACCGCTACATCAATCTGGAGCTGCGAATCTCCATCTTTATGTGGGTCACATCACACGCTCAACTGGTCGGTAGCATCTGCTCTGCTCATCTTAATTCATTTTTTCCTGTATTTTTGCTGTTCCTGACAGTACTAGTTGTAAACTCGTAGTATGTGCTTCTCTTCACCGTATTGTTTCTTTTTACTCTTCCCTTTTGTTGTCGACTCAAGGCTGATGAGTGGTATCACCACCTTCGTGACACATTGTGTGCATTCTTCTTTGTCAGACTCCAATTCTCAATGTCAAATGGCAGAGGAGGTATAGGCCAATATCTTTAGCTCACATCACTCACATGATTTAGTCATATAACCATAAGAAAAATCTTACCATGAAGTTGATGTTATCCATTTGTTTAGGGCATTTGAATTTAAGCGCTTACCTAATTCATGTCAGCAAAGTTGTTCTGCCCGTGGGTATTGCTCATGATGAAATATGCCTTGAAGTGACTTCTGCCTTTGAGTTTCATTCTGTGTAAGTGCTTCGTAATATTTGGATACTCAATTACTCTTTTTATGACTGAAGTGCATTCTTTCGGAAACTATGATTCCCCATGGCAGACGGTATGTTCCACTGGAAAGCAAATATTTTGGTTCCAGGAGATAGGCCTTATTTTTTGGATAAAGGAAGTTTTATTAATTTCAAAGACATTGCATCGAGAAGATACAAGTCCTTGAAACTTCTTCCGGCCTCTGCTTAGCAAGAAGCACACAGCCCAAGAAAAAAATAAAAAGAACACAACCGTAAACAAAAATAAAACACCTCTAAGAGCAAGTAATCAGAGGTTAGACCGCCATCCGTAAGCTTGGGAGAAGAAATCCATGGCCACCATCATCAATCGCTATGGCTCTGCACTAAAATAGCTCGCAATTCCAGCCTTTCTACGTATCAGCCCATGTACGCAGCCCAATGGTGCGAGCCAAAATAACTTGCAAAGGAATGAGGTTGATTTCTGTCAAAAATAATTTCATTTCGTAACCACAAGGACCAACAGATGGTTGCAGCCCAAGCAACACAATATTTTTGATATCCTTGTCAAAAAGGCCAACCAACTCCCAAACATATGAGTCTGACTAGTTGGTCTTTTCGATACCAAAAGCTAGATACTGAAAACCCTGCACCATACGAGCAAAACGGCAATGAAAAAACAGTACCTAATTGTTCCATTTCGTGACAAAAGCAACACTTTGTACTACCTTGCCAATTACGCTTTTGCCAAATTGTCCTTAGTCGAAGAACCCCTTCAAGGTACCACATAAACACTTTGATTTTTAAAGGGCTTTTAACTTCCATAATCTCCTAGTAAAATTAGGGACATCACGCCTAATTAGCGCCAAATAATGTGACTTCACCGAGAATTGTCGAGATGGACTCGATTCCAATAAAATTCATCAAGATTCAGGTCAATCAGAAGTTAACGGCGCGTGAGAGCAAATCACCCACGCCGTTAACTTAACACCAACCAATGAATGTCTCCAAACAATGTTTGGTTGGTAACCGCTCATAAAAACTTCAAAGAATAGTGATGTATTTCTTTCGACAATACTATATAGCCCAGTATTGATCTTTTAACGCTACGTGTCCAAGCCAAGTGTCTTCCCGTAAACGCACTGGAGGCCATTATTAATCCTGAACGTGTTAAACCAAGGAAATCTCCTTGACTTTCATCAAAGAAGATCAAAATGCGAGTCTCCTTTCCACTCAACTTGTACTAACGACTTAGAATGAAGATACTTATTTCTAAGAAGTCACGCCACATACCATCTGTTGTTAAAAGCTTGAACAACCATTTACTCAAAAGAGCAATGTTCATAACATTGATATCAAGAATTCCCCAACTTTGTTGTTTGGGTTGACATACAATATCCCATTTTACAAGACGATATTTTCTTTTACACTCATCGCCTTGCCGAAAAAAACGAGATCTCAAATAATCAATTTTCCTAAGAACCCCTTTAGGTATATCAAAAAGGACATCATATACATTGGGAGACTGCTTAGTATTGAATTTAGAAGAGTTAGCCTACCTCCAATTGAAAGATGCTTCCTTCCAACCGCCGAGGCGCTTTTCAAAACGCTTTCTACCCTTTTCCAATCAATTTCGCAATTTTTATAATGAATAGGAATTCCTAAATATTGCAACGAAATTCCCCTTGTTTACATCCAAACAAATCCATATATTGCTCTAGTGCTCCTTGGGCCTCCCCAAAGCAGATTAGCTCACTTTTATAGAAGTTAATCTTTAGCCCCGAAATTAATTCAAATGCACAAAGTAATAACTTCAAATTACGTGCCTTATCCAGATCGTGCTCCAAAAATAAAATTGTGTCATCCGCATATTGTAGAATCGATAAACCTCCGTCAACTAAATGAGGCACTACTCCGCCTATTTGTCCCTGTTCCTTAGCTCGACCAATCAAAACTGCCAGCATATCTGCGACAATGTTAAACAACAGAGGTGATAACGGATCACCTTGTCGAAGGCCTTTTCTAGTTTGGAAAAATGGACCTACTTCATCATTTACATTAACCGCCACACTTCCCCCCGAAATGAAAGTCTTAATCCAAGAAATCCACCTAGATGAGAAACCTTTCATTCGTAGAGCTTGAAATAGAAAAGGCCATTTAACCTTATCATATGCTTTCTCGAAATCAATCTTAAAAATCACTCCATTCAAAATTTTCTTATGCATCTCATGCACAGTTTTATGAAGTATGACCACCCTTCTAAGATGTTCGACCACGCATGAAAGCGATCGAGTTGGTCTCACCACTTTATCTCGCAACCATATTTAACTGCTTTGTCGCAACCTTAGTAAAAATTTTGAAACTCACATTTAAGAGACAGATTGGTCTCAGTATTGTTGGATAATATTCGCTTCCGAACTTTAGGAATAAGAGTGATTATTCCAAAATTCAGACTAAAGAGAGGAATCTCTCCGCATGGAGTTCCTCAAACATATTCAATAAATCCCTTTGATAGTATCCCGTAAAACTTGATAAAACTCACCGAAAACCATCGGGACCAAAAGCTTTATTATGTTCCATCTCGAAAACAAAGATTCTAATTTCTTTCTCATTGAACCGAGCAAGAAGTAGAGTATTTTCCTCCGAGAAACTTGTGGAATATCGTGATTGATGCCCTCATGAAGGTCTAATTGACTTTCGCCGAGCACCAAATAAGCCTTTATAGAATTCGGTGATATAACTTCGAGATTAGCCTCGTCCTCTATCTTACCCCTTCATGATCCAAATAATAAATCCTTTTCTTTCTATGTTTGCCATTAGCAATCAATTGAAAATAACGAGTGTTGTTATCCCCAAACAGAACGTGCTTCACTTTTGCTCGCTGGTAATATCTAATTTCTTCCTCCCTTAGTAACTTTGCCAAGTTCTCCTCGCCGCACTAAGGTGCTCACTCTCCATCTCGGATAACCCCCTAAACTCCGCAAAGAACATCCAACTCATTGATTATTGCCGAAACTCACGCTTTTTTTCTTATAATCCCCATTGCTCTTACATGCCCACCCCCGAAGATAAGTACGCAAAGCCCCCAATTTGCGATTCCAACATTGGACGGAATTATTCCCTCTAACTGGCTTACTCCATATTTCCACTACCTTGTCATGGAAATCATCTCTGGTTAACCAACAAAGTTCAAATCTGAACTGTTTAACAAAACCAGAAAAAGCTGGCTCGCCAGTGTCAATCATTAAAGGGTATGATCCAAATGCTTCTATCCAACGCTTGTACCAAACATGAGGAAATTTGAACTCCCATTCGAAGTCATGAGAACCCTATCTAACTTTCATACGTTGGATTAGGTAACGAATTTGCCCAGGTAAACTAACGGCCCGTAAGGTCGATCTCTCTCAGATCCAGACTATCAATAACCGCATTGAATAAAAACGGCCAGCGATCTCTAAATCTTGTATTATTCTTCTCAGAACTATTCCATCTGTGTTTTGGTTATAATTTATTTCCCCTGGACTATCAATTTGTTTGTGGTAAGGGCATAAATCCATTGTCTTTAGCTACGAGATACCTTACCATTGCATCTGTGTTTGAGTTGTGTGCATTCTAAAGCTATTAAGGCAATGAGATGAATCAAATCTTCTGAAAATGTCATGCAAAAAAATTTGCTGGAACATATTAGACAATTTATTTATTTTTTTCCAGCTTGGAATATGATAATTAGCCTAGCCTTTGCATTATGGAAAATTTTCAGGTCATAGAGGTTTTATGCTTTGCTTCCTTGGCCAATTCATTTGTGCACACATTGGCCGGCTTCCTTGTGATTGGTTAGCTTGTGTTTCATGAGATTAACAATTTGGGTGGAAGAGCACTATGTAAATGGCAGTGAAGAATCATTACTTTCATTTCATCCTCTGGTACGTTTATCTATCATAGCAGTTTTGGATGATGAGAGTGCTTGTTACTTTATATGATGTAGATAACAGGTTGTGTACCTAACATGAGAATTACTACCTCACTTGACCACCTGTTTTCCTTCCTGTTTGGTTTAATGCAAAGATGTTTGCTTAGCCTTTTCTGAACGGCTTAATGCTAAAACAGATTTCGTATAATATCGAATTAGGATGATTATTTGTTTATTGTCTTGATCAGTCTATGCTACCACCAAGCTTATGTCGGGGCAAAGTACTGATCCAACAACCATCTTTTGCAGATTGCATGCACAAATTTAATCTGTTTAACCCATACTGTTCTAGAATGGCATGACCCCCTTGCATTTAGCTGTCTGGCATGCACTTCAAGCTGGAAATTGCAGCACTGTCAGTGTGTTGCTAAGCTACAATGCGGATTGCTATGCAAAAGATGATGTACAGACACTTGATTCCTAGTAATGGTTTAAATTGCTTTCTTTACAACCATGTTAGATATACTAAACATGATTCTATTTCATGTTGTCACCAGGAAGGCAAAATTCCCTTAAATCATATTCCAGGAGGAGCTGGTAGTGAGAAGCTGCTGCAGCTCCTTGCTCCCCATATGGAAGAGCAAAGAAAACGGAAAGCACTCATGTCATGCCGTGAAGGAAAGGCAATGGCGGAGTTTGAAGAAGCAATATCACAAATCGTAGGATTGCAAGAGCTGAAAATGCAATTGCGTCGATGGGCCAGGGGAATGCTTTTTGATGAGAAGCGACGAGCTATGGGCTTAGGGATTGCTGGCAGAAGAGCTCCACATATGGCATTTCTAGGCAATCCAGGAACAGGTAAAAGATCCCTGAAGAAGCTACCTTTTTTCAATTACCAAAATCCTGTTTAGTTTGATGATTAAAGCGTGATTTGCCATTGTGGTATTATTGTCATAATGTTGTCCATCGGTGAATTGGGTTGGTATGGCACGATTAGAAATAGCTATGCCTTGATGAACTTATGGGGGGCTCATCCTTTGAATGTGAGCTGAAACCATTTGTCCTGAAGTTTGGGCAAGCAGGCTTTTAAAAACTTGTGGGCTTCATAAATTTGACCATTACTTATTGCCATAATACATTTTACACTTGTTAATATAATACACAAGGCTATATACATAATGCAAGTGTTTGTAATGTAGGTGCTAAAGCCTTCAATACTCAGTGCATAATATGGCAAGCTCTGGTGTAGGTAAAACCATGGTTGCTCGAATTCTTGGAAAGCTTCTTCATATGGTTGGAATTCTCCCTACCGACAAAGTTACCGAAGTTCAGCGAACTGATCTTGTTGGAGAATTTGTGGGGCATACTGGACCAAAGACTAGGCGAAAGGTATCAATTGTGACATCTCAGCTTTCTTTCCGCTGTAACTACCTTGACATACACAGACGGGGGAGTTACACGATTACAAGCACCAACCTTTTTGTTTTTGGGGGCACTAATGTCAATGATTTTAGCTGTTTCTGTTTTTTAATAGAGGCACTTTGTATTTTGAATTGATCCTTATGTTTTACTCAATTAACAATATGATATAGACTGGGAAAGAAATTGTGAACTTGGTGGTTATTGGTGTGTGTCTTCACACTACTTAATTCATTGTCATCACAGTTGTGTCTACACTCTACAGATACAGGATGCCGAGGAGGATTCTGTTCGTGGATGAAGCTTACAGGTTGATACCAATGCAAAAATCCGATGATAAGGATTATGGTGTTGAGGCCCTGGAGGAGATAATGTCTGTAATGGACAGTGGCAAGATAGTAGTCATATTTACTGGGTACTGTGAGCCAATGAAGCGTGTCATCACCTCGAACGACGGTTTCTGTAGGAGGGTCACGAAGTTCTTCTACTTTGATGATTTCACCACCACAGAATTAGCAGAGATCCTACATCTGAAGATGAATAGCCCAAGCGACGCTAGTTTGCTTTACGGGTTCAAGCTGCACCCAAGCTGCAGCATCGAGGCTGTTGGAGAGCTGATTGCCAGGGAGACCACCGAAGAACGGCGTCAACACATGAATGGAGGACTTGTAGACGCTCTGCTTGTCAATGCCCGTGAGAACCTTGATTTCAATTGCGATGATGTCGATGCCATTATCACAATCACATTGGAAGACCTAGAAGCAGGCCTTAGACCTAGAACCATGTAACGTATGTCTTTCTCGCAAGTATTGCTTCAATTCCCGTTCTGAAAAAGGAACAGGATGATACGTTATTAAGAGAGAATACGATACTGCAAGTGGCAGGATTAAAGAAGCCAAACGTGAAAGCTGGTCTGGTTTTCTACATAAATAACCCACAAGAACTGTACCAAGGTGAAAGCAGACCAATGAAAATACTACAGGAAACTGCCAAATGATCAAACGAACCATGTTTACTTCCACTGCTCCACATGCAGGAATCAAATCCTTAATCCTCACCACCTTTTGGGTATATGCGATTTAATAATCATGCTTAGCTATGCTTTAGACTTGAGATGAACAAATTAGATAAACTACATTGGAGATATTGAGACATGATGATGATGGTTGGTATTTTGGTTAAAAATAAAAATAAAACAATGGTTTTGATGCGGGCGATTATGGCAATAGCCGGAGGTGCAAGGGATTTGCACGTAGTGTAGGAGGAGATTATCTCCCAGATCGGTTAAGGACCGAACTAATGTGTTGTTTTCAAGCCAAAAAAACACATACAACCACAAGTATTAGTATGGGATAACCTTAACTTATTAAGTTACTTAAGTCTAACTTTGCATTATAGAAGGCTGTAGTAGTACGGGCTATTCCATTATAGATTGCTCAAAGGGGCACCCACACCACGGTGATGGGAGCAACACTTGTCAATATAACGGTGTACGCCTTAATATGGGGAGAAGTAGGGTAGTGGGGAGTAAACCACTTGCTGTGCTAAAGGAATCAACCCTCTTATGCCGCCATATTAAAGGGTTTATTGTCATCGGCTAGTGCAAAGTTAGGGTTAAATACTGTAACGGTTATGTTATGATTGCTCTGCAGCACACCAAAGGAAGTGTGCTAATAGCTTGCACAAAGGGCTGATCATTTCTTATGGGTAAAGTTGTACACTTCTGTAGAGTGTAAATCTAATCGATTAGTCGGGCTCGCGGTTATGGGCACTTGGTAAAGTCATCATATAGTTAGTCATTTTATTATTTTTAAAATGGCTTGGTTTCATCTGATTGCCTCGTGTTGGCAAAGATTGGTGTTGATAGGAATTAGATGTCTTGGTGCTCATGTTATGGAGAACTGTGAGTTATTTATTATTTATACTTTACTTACTTGTTACTTTTATATCAGTCAAACTTGCTTTTACAAATCCTATTTGCAAATTCCAACTTGATTTACAAATTCAATTTCGCTTTGTGCAAATTAACCGTAGAAATCTCCTTTGACATAGCCTGCATTTCTGTATTTTGCAAATACCACCTTAAGTCTTGCTGAGTACGAAAATACGTCGTAGGTTGCATGAACTTCAGTAAAGCGATCTTCGTAGGGATTATGCTTTGTCAGTTACCTGAGGGTTGGATGGGTATACTACAAGACTTTTGCTTTTTCTGCTGCTATATACTCTGAATTGTAAATGTACAATATATAAATAGCTTCCGCTTTAAAAATATGATGTATGGTTGTGATTCCAACTATTGTCAATATGAGTACTAGCCACTGATCATGGGACTAGTACTATATGCACATAGATTCTCATTTTCGCATATCATGCAAAAATAGGGGTCGTTGTAATCAAGCTTTTACATTTTTTTATAAAATCTAACAATGCTTCTGCTATTTTAATAAAACGTCTTACAAAATCGATTTTTTCCAAAAATTTCATGGAAGATGACATTCTGAAGAGATATTGTCCAAATTCGGTCTGAAAAGTTAAAATCCGGTCAAAATTACCAAGATTTCGGTAAAATTTAGTGAAAATATTGTAGCAATTTAATTTTTTTTATTTAGTTAGGATTTATAATCTCGACCCGACCAAAATCCAAAATTTTGCGAGGATTTTGAATCTTGCCCCCAACCATAAAATAAAAGCATATATTGGTTTAAAAGTAGATGGCTTAAAAACTCGTTAAACCCAAAAGCTAGTTTTAAACTAAACGCCAAAAAATCTAAGCCGAAACAAATAGAACCTAAGCACTCGGCAATAGATAAATACTCCCCACCAAACAAAACACTCGAGTTAAACAATTCAGTGTTGACCAATTGTTCACCTAATTGACTTAAAGAGTAACTCACCTTTGTTCTCGTCTCCGCACCAGTCTCTCTCGTCCGCCTATGGGTGAGAAACAAAGAGCAGCACACAGAACTCTTGTCACCGATCGCATGGGAGAAGAAGATGAACATGGAGAGTCGGCGGCGTCTCTACCGATTCAGCGACTTCAGTAATTGGCCGTGGACGGTTCAGATAAGTTGCGAAGTCAAGGGAAGTTTCATCCTAGGGCGAGATGACCGCAACAGTAAAGCCGAAAATACTGTAGCTATCATTTTCGGCCATTTGAGCTGTAAAACCAATTTTAAGAGTTTTGCGAAACAGAAATGCTAGAAAACGGTATACCGTTGGGAATCAATTCCAACGGTATACCATGGTTCGATAGGTTCATGGTGAGTTTCATTCTCCTGGTTTCACTGGTAAGTTTCCATGATGTCTCACGGATAAGTTTCATGGGTTTCGTGAGGTTTCAAGTTTCATAAGGTTAGTGTTTCATTAAAAAAGTTTAGCATGTCTTTGTCGATGAAACCTTTGGTTGAAACTTAGCTATGAGACTTTGTTTTAATGAAATACTGAATCTTATGAAACTTGAAACCCATGAACCTATCCAAAACATAAACATCTCGTGAACTTCACAAACCTCGAGTTGAAGCGAAACTTACCCATTGCGACGACTGCAGCTGCTCGTTGGGTGTAGCAGCTCTACAAAACTACGGAAAGAGCAATCCCGGCCTCACTCTCCCCGTGCTGCCCTCTGCTTGCGTTACTCCCAACCACTCAAAACCAACTATTGCCCCGGCGGCCGGTGGAGGAGATGGCGGCGGCTCTGGGCGCGGCGAAATGGCTCTTCGGCAAGGCGTTCGAGAAGCTGTCGGATAAGCTGGTGAAAGATTACGTGTCGTGATACGGTGGCCTTCGAGTGCTCGATTCGACAGATTCGCTGCAAGGCCAGGCGCGTATTATGGCTCAAGTATTCAAATCCGCGAAAGACCGGATCTGGCTCTTTCTTCCTCGCGACAAGCGGATAAATGTTTTTCTTGTCGGCCACTTCGCTGTTATCGAAATGGCCGCTTAGCTACCTTCGACTTCAAGATGGCTAAACGGAAGCGCCGCTTGCCAATTAGCGCCTCGCTTACGGTCATGCCAAAGAAATGAGAACGGTGCGAGTAATGCCTTACAAAATAACAATCGATCCGTGACATCCGCTACCACCTCAACCCGCTTCTCTCGAATTCATCTCGCTGGTCCGCCATTCAGCCCGCGCCCTCTCCAACCCCACATGGAGGACATAATCACTGTCGCTTCGCTTCAATGAGCCTACTCCGCCGAGACGCTGACCTTCTTCAATTCAATGGAAGCACCTCGCCAGCTTCAAAGACACGCTTTGACGGTTTGGCGCCCAGCTCCGAGCTCGGCCTCGACTTCGACAAGATTGAAACAGACCTGATGTACACCCAGGAGCTGCTGAACGAGGGCGAGGAGAGGGACATCAGCAACAAACCCGGCGGCCTGCAGGGGCTGCTGAAGAAGCTGAGCGAGAAGGCCGATGAGGCTGAGGACGCGCTGGACAAGCTCCACTACTTCATCATCCAGGACCTGCTCGACGGCACCCAAGACGCCGCCCTGGAGGTGGGCGATGGCCTCCGCGGTCCTGCTCTCCATGGTCGCCATGCTAGCGGTAACTTGATTTCAGGCCTTTTCTCTCGGGGTACTAATAATGATGACAACCCACGTGATGCAAAAAGGGCCAAGTTCGATAACGATGACAAGTTGCCATTCAACAGAGTGGCCATGTCCAGCAAAATCAAGTCGGTGATAGAGGGATTGCACTACATATGTGCTCGTGTCTCCGACTTGCTCAATAAAAGGCCTACAACACGCAAGGTTGCTTCCTCGAAGCGGCCTCCCACCAGCTCAATAATCAGACAAGATGAGTTGTTATATGGGAGGGAAACCATTTTAAACCAAACTGTAAATGATATCACCAGTGGCACAGATCATGGTGAAACCCTGTCTGTTCTTCCTATATTTGGCCCAGGGGGCATTGGAAAGACTACATTCACCCAGCACCTGTACAATCACGAAAGAACAAAAGCACACTTCCCGGTTAGGGTGTGGGTTTGCGTATCAACTAATTTTGATGTGCTTAAGCTCACCCAGGAGATTCTCGGGAGCATTCTTGCTAGCGAGAATGAGGAAAGCAACAAGGCAAATGATACAACCAATTTAAACCAGCTTCAGACATCCATCGCACAGAGGTTGAAATCCAAAAGGTTTTTAATCGTCTTGGATGATATATGGAAATGCAACAGTGAGGATGAGTGGAAAAAGCTATCAGCTCCATTCACAAAGGGGGAAGCCAGAGGCAACATGGTTCTTGTCACAACTCGATTTCCCTATGTAGCAAAAATGGTTATGAAAGCAACTACTCCAATAAACCTACAAGGTTTGGAGCCTGAGGAGTTCTTCACATTCTTTCAAGCATGTATATTTGGTGAAAATAAGCTTGAGCATTACAACGATGACTTAATTGAAATTGCAAGTCAAATTGCAAACAAATTGAAGGGTTCCCCACTAGCAGCCAAAACTGTTGGTCGACTATTGAAGAACAATCTTTCTCACGAACATTGGGTGGAAGTTCTTGAAAAGAATGAGTGGCGCAATCAAGAAAATGAAGATGATATAATGCCAGCACTGAAAATTAGCTATGACTACCTTCCTTTCCATCTCAAAAAATGCTTTTCGTATTGTGCCCTTTTCCCTGAGGATCATAGGTTTGATAAATTAAAGATTACGCGTTTTTGGATTGCAGTAGGCATCATTGTTTCTAGTGATCAAAACAATAAAATTGAAGACACAGGATTAAAGTATTTGGACGAACTAGTCGATGATGGTTTTCTTGTGAAGGTAGGTGGTGGTAGGGGGCAATATTATGTAATGCACGATTTATTGCATGACCTAGCACAAACTGTTTCATCACAAGAATGCGTCCACATACATAGTTCACGTTTTATAGCTGACGACATCAAACCGTCTATTCAGCACTTATCCATCACCGTAGAAGGTAAACACGACAACAGTTTTGAGGAAGAAATGGGTCTATTGAAGACAAAGATAAATATTCCAAATTTGCGGACTTTGATGTTTTTGGGGAATTACGGTGCAAACATTGCTAATATTTTAAATGATACATTTAAAGAAATTAAGGGTCTCCGTGTTCTATTTATAGTAATGAACTCCTTAGAATCTTTGCCACACAGCTTTTCAGAACTTATCCACCTCCAATACCTAAAAATCGCATCACCTTACAGTGTAAAATTGACTTTACCTAGCAAATTATCCAGATTTTATCACTTGAAATTCTTGGACCTAGAAGATTGGCATGGTAGTCATAGTTTGCCTAAAGACATTAGCCGCCTTCTGAATTTACGCCACTTCCTTGCTAAAAAAGAACTCCATTCCAATGTTCGTGAGGTTGGAAGGATGGTGTGTTTACAGGAGCTAAAAGAATTCTGTGTTAAGAAAGAGGGTGACGGATTTGAACTGAGAGAGTTGGGGAAATTGAGAGAGCTTGGAGGAGAGCTCAGTATATGCAATCTTGAAATGGTGACAACCAAGAGAGAAGCTAATAATGCCAATTTGATATCTAAAAGGAATCTGGAAGAGTTGAGATTAGTTTGGGGTACAGAGCAACAGACCACAGGATCTGATGTTCTTGATGGTCTTGAGCCACACCCTAGTCTTAAAGCACTTAAAATTATAAATCACGGTGGTTCTACTGGTCCTTGTTGGCTGTGTGGTGAAATCAGGCTAAAAATGTTGGAGTCTCTCCATCTAGAGGGTGTGTCTTTGGGCACTCCTCCAGCTTTTGGGCAGCTACCACACCTCACCACACTGATCTTGAAGAATATTGCTGGTATGCGTCAGTTCGGGCCTGACTTTGGTGGCGTTTCAGATAAAAGTTTGGTACACTTGAAGAGAATTGAGTTTGATGGTATGCCAGAACTTGTCGAGTGGGCTGGGGGAATCAATTGCCATGTTTTCCCAAAGCTTGAAAGCGTCGAGTGCTGCAGGTGTCCCAATCTCTCCGCCTTGCCATTCTCGCAGTGCTCTGGGGACAGAAACACCATATGGTTTCCCAACTTGTGCAGGCTTCATATTGTTAAATGCCCCAAGTTGTGTCTGCCCCCCATGCCTCACACTTCCACACTAACATGTGTGATTGTTAGGCCGGAAGAAAATCACAAAACTAAGTTGCGTTATGAAGGAAATATACTGTACATAGCCGGATACAATGGTGCTTTGGCCTTCCAAAACCTGGATAAAGTAGAAGAAATGATAATTATAGAGGAGGCGTCGCACATTTCGTTGACAGACCTCCAAATGCTAAACTCCTAAGAAAGCTTCTTGTTGAAAGATGCGACAGCATGTTCTCCAGAGAACTGGATGATGCTGTTGTCCTCCGTTCAATTCAAAGCCTCACACTCGTGTGTTTTCGTCCTAACGGAGAATTGTTGTCAAAGGTACTCAATTGTTTCCCAGCTCTTTCCGAATTGATGATCAAAGATTCATTTGAGGAACTAGTGCTGCAATTCCCATGCTCTAGCTCACTGCGCACGGTCGTGATCTCCAGATGTAAGAACCTAATTCTGCCTGTGGAGGATGGAGGAGAACTACGGGAACTCACGTCGCTCCAATCATTAGAGATAAACTATTGCGGCAACATATTCTCTCGGTGGTCCATGGGAGAAGCAGCTCAGATAATCAAGCCGTTCCCTACCTCCCTCAGGGAACTTTCCATTTGCCTGGAGTCAAGCATGCAGTCAATGGTTCTGCTCTCAAACCTCACCTCTCTCTCCCGTCTAGAACTAAGATACTGTGATAATTTAACAATGGATGGAAGAGAACTATGGGAACTCACGTCGCTCCAATCATTAAACATAAAAGGTTGCGGCAAAATATTCTCTCGGTGGTCCAAGGAAGAAGCAACTCAGATAATCAAGCCGTTCCCTACCTCCCTCAGGGAACTTTCCATTTGCAAGGAGTCAAGCATGCAGTCAATATCCCTGCTCTCAAACCTCACCTCTCTCACCCGTCTAGAACTAATATCCTGTGATAATTTAACAATGGATGGGTTCAATCCTCTCATCACATCCAACCTCAAGACGTTGGTGGTTTATAATGAGAGTGAAACCTGCTCTATAGCAGCGGATCTACTCTCGGAGGTGGCCAGGACCAGAATAATTCCTGCAGGTTCCTTCCAACTGGAGCGACTTGTTGTGAATAGCATCTCGGCGGTGCTTGTTGCTCCCATTTGCAGCCACCTCTCCGCTACCCTCCACAAACTAAGTTTCTATTATGATCAGCGGGCGGAAAGCTTCACGGAAGAGCAAGAGCAGGCGCTTCAGCTCCTCACCTCCCTCGAAGAACTAGAATTTGTTGAATGCCGAAGTCTGCAGTCCCTCCCTGAAGGGTTGCATCTCCTTTCTTCTCTCAAGGATTTAAATATCTGGAGCTGTCCTGAAATCCGATTGCTGCCCAGGGAGGGCATCCCCACTTCACTGGAAAGACTACATCATCATGGTGCTATCAGTAACGATCTGAAGGTTCAAATCGAGAAGTTAAAAAGAAACCATGCGAGATTAACACGTAATCTCCTTTCAGCACCACAAATGAAAGGTAACACCTGTGCTCTCCCAACAATTCCTATTTTATCCTTCCGTGAGGTGCTTTCATGCTTTTTTTTTTATAGTTGCACAAATATTAAAGTATGAATGAAGAGTAGATAATAATTATTTACCCTTTATTTACTTTAAAATTTGTACAACTTGTATTAGGAGGGAAAACATCGAAGCTATCCTTTTTCTTCCGTAATCTGGAGCTGACTTTTTCCCTTGTTTGGTCTGACTGATGCAACCAGCGCTACTACATCGATCTGGAGCTGTTAATCTGCATATTTAAGTGAGTCGCATCACATCGCTTCAGGTCTCAACTCTTCCTGGTCTCAACTCCTCCTGCTGGTCGGTAGCATCTGCTCTGCTCATCTTATATCATTTTTTTCCCTGTATTTTTTGCGCTGACAGTAGTAGTTGTAAACTCGTAGTATGTGCTTCTCTTCCTCGTCTTGTTTCTTTTACTCCTCTCTTTTATTGTTAGACTCGCGCTGATGAGTGGTACCACCACCTTCGTGACACATGGTGTGCATTCTTCTTCGTCAGACTCCAATTCTCAATGTCAAATGGCAGAGGAGGTATAGGCCAATATCTTTAACTCACATCACTCGCATGATTTAGTCATATAACCATAAGAAAAATCTTACCATGAAGTTGATGTTATCCATGTTGTTTAGGGCATTTAAATGTAAGCGTTTCACGAATTCATGTCAGCAAGGTTGTTTGCCCGTGGGTATTTCTCATGAATCTGGCATGAACGGTGTACCTACTTACGATGAAGTTCTATGGTAGAATCGCGGTAACCGGATTTCTTGGAGGGGTCTGAGATTTTTTCCCCACCAAATTCTGCAGTTAACTCATGAATTACTTGAATACTTTGCCACGAATTTACCTTGCACGGGCCACACCTCTCAAGCGAGCACCTGATGTATACAGTAGAGAAGCTATCTCAGCTGAAGCTGCAGCCTACAAGTCTTATACAAGATGATGAAATATGCCTCACTTTCTTGAAGTGACTGAACCATAATATTTGGATACCCAATTACTCTTTTTATGATTGAAGTGCATTCTTTCGGCAAGCAAATATTTTGGGCCCAGGAGATAGGCCTTATGCAGGCAGCTTCGTTTTGGTTATAATTTATTTCCCCCAGACTATCAATTTGTTTGTGGTAAGGGTATTAAACCATTGTCTTTAGCTACGAGATATCATACCATTGCTTCTGCGTTTGAGTTGTGTGCATTCTAAAGCTATTAAGGCAACGAGATGAATCAAATCTTCTCAAAATGTCATGCAAAAAAATTGCTAGAACATATTAGATAATTTAATTATGAGTAGTGCTTCAATGCTTTCCTTCCTAATACAAGTTGTACAAATTTTAAAGCAAGCGAAATGGTAAATTTAAAGCATCATTGTTTGAAGTTGTACAAATCTTAAAGCAAGCTTCATTTGCGCACACATTGGCCAGCTTCCTGGTGATTGGTTTGCATCATTACTTTCATTTCATCCTCTGGTATGTTTATCTATCATAGCTGTTTTGGATGATGAGAGTGCGTGTTACTTTATATGATGTAGATAACAGGTTGTGTAACTAACACGAGAATTATTACCTCACTTGACCACCTGTTTTCCCTTCCTGTTTGGTTTAATGCAAAGATGTTTGCTTAGCCTTTTCTGAACGGCTTAATGCTAAAACAGATTTCGTACAATGTCGAATTAGGATGATTATTTGTTTATTGTCTTGATCAGTCTATGCTACCACCAAGCTTATGTCGGGGCAAAGTACTGATCCAACAACCATCTTTTGCAGATTGCACGCACAAATTTAATCTGTTTAACCCATACTGTTCCAGAATGGCATGACCCCCTTGCATTTAGCTGTCTGGCATGCTCTTCAAGCTGGAAATTGCAGCACTGTCAGTGTGTTGCTAAGCTACAATGCGGATTGCTATGCAAAAGATGATGTACAGACACTTGATTCCTAGTAATGGTTTAAATTGCTTTCTTTACAACCATGTTAGATATACTAAACATGATTCTATTTCATGTTGTCACCAGGAAGGCAAAATTCCCTTAAATCATATTCCAGGAGGAGCTGGTAGTGAGAAGCTGCTGCAGCTCCTTGCTCCCCATATGGAAGAGCAAAGAAAACGGAAAGCACTCATGTCATGCCGTGAAGGAAAGGCAATGGCGGAGTTTGAAGAAGCAATATCACAAATTGTAGGATTGCAAGATTACCAAAAAAACTTCTTATTGTCTTGAACCAAAAAATTATTTTGCTTTGTTAGTGATACGCATCCCATTTAGAGATTTTCGTAGCCTCAGAGGGTCCGCCAAATATGGCCGAAAAATACGAGAAAAATCACGGGCGACTCCACGCAACGCTGGCTACCACTTATGTAATCGATCGAGATAGCCGAACGCTGTCTCCGGTCCGGTTGCGAAAACCGAAAAGGCACTCAGCGGCTATTTAAACCGCGGAAATCGTGGCCACTTAAGGGTTTTCAGAGTCTCGCGACAAGCCGGATGCGTCTAAAAATACGAGAAAATCAAGAGCGACGACGCAAGGCGGGCTACCACTTACGTATGGGCGAGATAGCCAGACGCGTCCCTTGCTGGAAGTTGCGAAATCGAAAAGGCACTCGTGGCCATGAAACCACGTAAATCGTGGGCCACTTAGGGTTTTCGAGGTCTGCGAGACAAGCCGATACACGCCAAAAATACGAAAAATCAAGGGCGACCTCACACGAACGCGGACTACCACTTACGATGGGCGAGATAGCCGACGTTGCCTCGTAGGAAGTTGCGAAAATCGGAAAAGGCACTCGCGGCCATGAAACCACAGAAATTGTTGAACTTAAAAAAATCGTTAACGCGAACACCGTACGTGATAATGTTGATGGGGTGCGAGAGGGAGTTTGCGAAATGGGGAATTTGAGCTCGTAATTTTTGCGGATAATAAGGTAGGTCAATCTCTTTATTACGGCTTCAAACGGAGGAGCAAAGACGAACAACAAAAGTAGTAAGAGTCTACATAGTGCATGAAGAACAATAAAACCGGAGGAGCATTACGAACAACGAACAACGAGACGCTTCATCGAGTGCATCGAGGCCACTTCCCTTATCCCATGCCTCCGGGGCTTCTTCGCACGACGTGCCTCTCGGCCTCCTTCTTCTCCTCCGTTAGGCCTCGGCATTCGTTAATCTTGTTTTTTTTTAAAATTTCGGTTTTGAGATCCAAAACCGAACCAAACCGAATAGACATTAAACCGAATCAATTAACCGAACTAATTCGGTTTGGTTAATTCGTTTTTCTGTTAACCAAATTTCGAACCAAAGACATCACACATCGTATACGCCTTCAATTTCAGAAGGCCGGAATTCACGCAAGGCATCCATTGTTAATGTCGATACTATAATTCAAGCAAGGCGTCTTTACCAAATTCCAAAGACATCACACATCGAAAAGGTGTCTTCAATTTCTTGTGAAAGACCTCACACATCGATGATCGAATTTCAACCAAAGACATCACACGTAAAATGTAAAGGCGCCCAGTACTTAGGAGAACTAACTTCCAATTTTTTCCGTGTACTTCTACACAAATTTAATCCATATCATTCGAATAATCTAAAGATCATCTCGATTTTCATCTTTTATATGTGGTCTAATAAGATATGCTTCGCATTTTATGAATATATTCTAATACAACTAATGGAAGGATGGTTGGAGGATCTTAAATTGCATGATGTGCTATATGCTCAAGAAAATGTATTGGTGTCTATGCTAAACAACTACTTAGCAAGATATAAAATGATGATAGTCTATTAGTATTAGTCTCGAACTCTAAAGGATAAGAACACTAGAATAGTCCATTTCAAGAGTCATGAGCTAACAATCAAGCTTCTCCACACATATTTGTCCTCAATAGCCTCGTGAGCGAATGCGAACAGGAGGAGATGGGGAAGAGAGTTACACCGACCGCACTGGCGATGGCGAAGCCGCTTCTTCGTTGATTGTGAGGCGACACGGAGGAGATGGGGACCTTGTTCTTCAAGAAGATCCAGTGGATGGCTTGGGGCTGCGCTGGAGGTGCTCTGCGTCGGTGCCATCGGTTCACGAGGTGCTACGGCCGCCGCTAGTTCGCAAGGTGCTACGGCCGCCGCTGGTTTATGAGGTGGCGCGACACGGCCGCTAGTGCTTGTGGTCGGGCGCCACCGGGTTCACGAGGGCAGAGGGGAACCACCGAGGAGGCGAGGATCGAAATGACTCGAAGCCGGGAAGGCTTTATGCCACCACAACGCAAATCGCGAGGCGGCGAGGGAACTAGGGTTGATGGGGACAAATGACCGAATGAGGGAAATGCCAAAACGAATGAGGGAACCGAAATGAGTCTACGAAGGAACCGAGCGAGTTTATAGACACTGTGCCGAGATCGATGTATCGGTTTATTTGGTAATACGGTTTATCGGTTTCAAAATATAAAACCAACCGAAACCGAATAGTATTAAAATAAAAATCGAATCGAACCCGAAACCGAAAAACTGAAATAATCGGTTTATTCGGTTTGCTTCGCTTTTTCGTTTCGCTTAAAAGTGCCCACCCTATCCTCCGCTTCCACACGTGCCTTCGCGTCGGCCACGATCCTCTTGAGCCGCCTCCCGAACTCCCCGGTTCGATCTCTTGATCGAGGAGCCTTTGGTCCTCCGGTCGATCTCCTCGTCTGCACCACTTCTCAAATTCACATAGTGGTGGAGGCGATCGCATGAAACAAAAATTAGGAAAGTTCCATGTAGAAATATTAGGAAACACGTATGATTATTACCATAATGCGAAGCTTCCGCCTTCTCCGCGGGTCGAATTCAGAAGTTACGGCACTTTCAATACCACCTCTTCCAAGTTGAAGCTCGATGAGCGGACAAGCTCGCAACGATCGCCGCGACAAACACATCGGTATGGACAACCCCAAATGCATCGAAGAGATCCTCGAACGCTATACGCGGCAAGGCCAAAGAGCCTCTTCTTTTTTGCTTTGCCTTTTCCCTTTGAACTTGCACGCCTCGGCATTTTGCCTTGATCCCGACCTAAAATGAACGGATATATCTTAGAGACTTCTCACCTTGGTTGTTCCTCTTCTCCGTGCTTCTTAGAACACATCGTCCCTTCTTATATAGGCCTTAGGGCACTTTCGAGAGCAAACATGAAGCACGAAGCACGATAAAAAATAGCATGTCATGTGAAAATGTCGAGGCACATCGCCGATGGAAAATATCGCTCCGAATAGGCGATCGCCCATTTCGTATGATATTTACCATCTGCAATGTGCCTCGACAAAATATCGCCTAAATGGGGCGACGCTCAATATCAGTAGCGATATTTACCATCGGCCTGTCATTTTCACAAAGATGTTATTTTTTTATCGCTTACTATACTTAAAAACAATTTGAAACAAATATTAAATACAAATATGATGGGCCCCATACCCGGCGATATTTATCATTATAACCTTCGCTTCGTCATGCACGGTTATGAAATAAGTCGAGCTACCACTTATCTATTGTCGAGCTAAGCTGCGTTGTTCGCACGAGTTGCGAAAATAAGTAAATGGTGCTGCATTTACATGGCTAAGAAAAGGTAACCACGCAAATGCAAGCACTTAGTTCAGATAGTTAGACAACATGGTGGTGAAGATAAATAAATTACAAGCGCATACTGCAGTAATAAATCACCACGACGACGCTTGATCCGCCTGGGGTACGTGAGTGGCGACGTGACGGACGACCTTCCACTCTGCCATGCAGCGTAGACAGTGGGTAGTATAGTCTGCTCTGGTGACTCGGTGTCTCTGCTGTGGTGGGCCGAGGTACTTAGTGGACATGAACTGGTCCATGTCGAAAGGATCCACGTCGTCAATGTCCTCGTAGCCCAAGTAGCCATAAGCACCGTGGGGCCCTCGGCCGCGATACGACGAAGATCGCCACCACCCCACCCTCGCCATCGCGGTCAGGTGTGGAGAGACGAAGATCGCCCGCTGCTCACCCCACCGCACATCAAGGTCTCGGGGGAGGACACGAGGGCTCAGATTAGGTGACGCCCCGTCAGGCGGGCCGACTAGGTGGGCGAGGTGTGGGCACGGCCCACTAGGCCGGGAGGTGCTGCCGACGGACGGCTGCTACAGGCACCACGCCTCGCCCCGGGTGAGTAGGCGGCACATCCGCGCCATCGCGCGCGCCACCGAGTAAAGTCTCCCGCCGCGAAGCGGGTGAGCGCGATGTCCGCCGAGGCCCACCAACACGAGTCCGCCTGCACATCTCGCTCAAGATGTGCTCGCAAGTGATGCCGCTTGATATGAGGTAATTTACGAAAAACATACGTGTAGGGTGATAGGGTGACCCTTACCGCATAGTTCTCCTCGACATCTCTCGGCGGGTACGCTCGACACCGACAGCGGAGCTGCGACATACGCCACCGTGTGTACCTAACCTCGAGCCAGTTCGCGCGCGAACCACTCCATGTAATCGCCAGCCGATGTGTCGCAGACGGCCGGGTCTCGCCCACCGTGTTCGTGTCCGCCAAGGCCCCATCGCAACACCCACGTAGCACGCGGCGAGCTTAACGGAGTGCCAAAGGCATGCCCGACCGGTCATCCCGCAATGCAAAACGACAATTTACATACAACATGCATTCCGGGGAATAGTAAGTATTGTGCTCAGACACGACTTGTGCGCGCCACGTGAGACAGTGAGTAGTCTCCGTGGGGAAACTCGAAGAGGCCGAACTGCCGCAACACTCGCCTGGGCGAGTACTCCTCACGACAAAGTCGAAGAGGAGGACCTGACGGTGAGCAGAGCCGCCGGTCACGCCAAAGAAAGCTCGAGACAGCCTGTAAGGTGCTCGGACTGACTCGTACAGGTCAGAGCGGTGTCCACCGTGACGCCCTCCTTCTACAACTGTCAAACTCTCGAACGAACCCGAGATACACCTTCTTGACTCCGCAGAGAGCGACACGCCGTGGGGGAAAAAGTAGTGCATATTATTAAAGTGTCCAAAGTAGGGGTTAGATACAAGGGCACACTGCCACTGAACCCAAAGAGAGGCCCATAGTGGGCCATCGATCCGTGGTGGTGGTGGTATAGGTCCCTGTGAGTACGGGCGACCGGTCAACAACGGGCCTACCGATGGAGAAGTGCTCCGTAACCACAACGCGTAGTAGAACGCACCCCGTCAACGTCAGATCTGTCCCTTACCCGGAGACAACTTTCAAAGACCCTCGCATAAGCACGCGAGCACCAGAGAGCCCCACGACCACTGCACCATCTGGTTATAACGGCAAAGTTAGACATGTCCTATCATAAGAGATTTTAACGAAATGTGTTACCTCCTCCGCGGGGGTGTCGGCGATCAACTGGGCGAACTCGATCAAGTGCCGGTCCACCGTGTCCCCGTGCGAGGACGGGAACAGGTACCAACCGAACAGAATGCAGTACGCCTGTGTGGCGTGCCAGTCCTCCGCGTCGGGTCGGTGGAGAAGCTCACCGCAGATTCGGTTCAATATTCTCGGCGGTGAGTGCGATCCGCGGTTACAACGAACGAGGTACTAACCGCGGAACCGGAGCAGCCACGCTTCCGACACCGTGCCGCCATCCGCCTTGTGGGCACGACGGGGCTTGGGTGTCGCCAGACTGGGCGAAGCGCGCTTCAGTCCGCAAGCCACGCGGGCGGGCGCCCTCCTCAAGACAACTGCGACGTTCGCCCCGCAGGGAGCCCTAGGAGCAAAGACACGCCCCGCAGCTGGGGGAACCATCTCCGCAGGCGTGGAACGGTGTGTCTCCGGCCTCCACGGCCCACGAGCGCGAGCGTGGGACCGGTCAGACGAGAACCGTGGCACGTACGGGTTCTCCACAATACTGCTCGCTTCCACTATCCGGCTACGTATCGGAAGTAAGCCGGCAACTTGTAACCCGCACGTAGTGTGTAGCGCCGTTAAAATTCCATTAACAGTAAGTAAAAGAGTAGGTAAAGTCGGCAGCCATCATGGAAGCCGCTGGTCGATCCAAAGAAACTCCTTCGCACCCGAGAACGCAAGGTTCCCTCATACCGCCCCTCAATCATGGACAACCTAGACCCAGTAGGTCAAGTCCACGGCCGTCTAGCACTCTGGAGTAGCTCGCCATCGTCACCGTGTTTACGTGGTTACAAAGCAAATTCATGGTTAGAAAGCAAGTAAAGCAAATCGGACAATTAGTAAGTATAGGAGCCAAATAAAACATACCGATAATAAGTAAATGGTACACGCTATAACTACCAAAAATTAAATGGAAAGTAATGAAATGCTCCATATTCAAATATATGTTCGATCACGCACATACAACCAAAAATTACATGTCGGGGACAACAAATAACTGGTACATAGAATCAAATTACATTGACGGGGACAACAAATAACTGGTACATAGAATAAAAAATAACATTGACAAAGGCAAATAACTGGTACATAGAATAAAAATTACATCATCCACAATTACGACGCCGCTTGACTGGCCCATATCGCTCCTAATACGTCGGTCTCGCGACGACGACTTTCGCTTCAACATTCGGATGTCCCGGACCCATCGATGCCCTAAAGGGGGGCCGTGAACGATCCATCGACTGCACCAGTGACACCTCGTTATGCCACGTGTTGAAAACACTTTGCTTGTAGTAGTAGTGGGAGATGAACGTCGACATGATTGGTGTGTCTCGCTTCGCGGCAATCACGCATGAAAGCACGGCAAGTGCAAGCAGCATGGCTTCGGCAGAGCACTCGCAATGCCACTTCGTAGTATGCACAGTGGAAGTCCTCTCCTGGGCACCTCTTCGACCCGGCCACCGCAGGCACGTGGTACCTGCCCACGCCACATCATGTGTCATGCAATCGTCTGCGGCTTCCGTTGTCTTGTTGGCTATGTACGAGAGACAACCGAGTAGGACATGCGATTGTCCGACATACATGCAATGGAGGCCTTGTACCGCTAACGAAATATCTTTGGGTGCCTAGTAACACACCTCAACAATGCCCACCAACGAAGGCATCTCGTGCCTTTCATTACCCGGGTAAATCTCCGCCAAAGTTGGTTGTCATTATTCCATAACGGAACCGCCTCATCATGCGAAGGACCATTTCTCCAACGGCTCGTGGTCGATCCATTGCGTGAAACTCTTTATGCTTGTCCTCGGCCTACGCCGAATGTTTGGTGCGCTTGCCCGGAGCGCGCACAAGGTCAGGTCATCTCTTGCTCGTGGTACACCATAGGGTTCTCGATGAACTAGCGCCGCCCCTTGGATTCTGATTGCTTCGGGTTAGTTCATCCAACGCCCTCCACAATGAAGTCGAACTTCCTCCGCCGTTCTGGTTGTACACCGCTTGAACATGTTCATAAGCTCTTTGTTCCTAAATTGACGAAAAAATTGGCACCCATGTGCCTCATGCACCACCGCTCTTCAGTTCTGCCACTTTGTCGCTTCCCACGGCGTTGAGCCTTATTGCATATCCACGATCGCCTCAAGAACCCGCAGCATGTCGGGCATGGATGACACATACATCGTATGGTCTGGACAATCGCCATCTTGACTCTTTCAAGAAACCAAGACTCTCCGTGTTTTCCCCACGAAGGCCAATGTGACCTAGAGAACTCGATTGTTGGCGCCCACCGCGATTGCGTCAGAACCGCCCTTGTATTTCGTCGTGAGGAATGTGTCATCCATGCAAATGACCGGGCGACAGTGTCTTAGGCATTTATGCATGCCGAGGGCGAAGAAGGCCCGCCGCAGAAGACCCACTTGCCCGCCAAGACGCACCATCCGCTGGAAACTCCGAAGGTCGATGACCGCACGGATTCCTACTTGATATTGCCTCGAGCAAGTGTGGAATATTCTCGTGAGGAAGCCTCGTATGTCCCGAACCGTGATTTGCAAAGCTGTTTTTTACTCTCCATGCCTTCCGTAGCTAATCTTGTATCAAACCTCCTCCACGCGCTCGATAATGGCTCGAGGTCAGAAAGTGATTATCCACGATCCGACCATAAAACACATTTGCCATCCAAGTGGACGACAGATTGGCGTGTTCTGCCCGCTTCCTCCAGCTTGGCAATGCTTATGTTCGTCACTATCGAACATTTCCAGAGTCCCTCCACTTCCCCTTGTATGCATGCACCGCCATGGGCACGAGTCAACTCACGCGACTTCACGTCAGTAGTCTTTTTTGTCGACTTCACTACCCCGAATTGTCGCCAAGAGATATTGACCAAGATTTCACCGCATCCATCACAGCCTCCTTGTCTTTATATATGGCCCCCTACGACCTCGTTCTCATGATACTCCCGCATCTCTGTTCCCTTCATTCATTGTTAGGTTTTCAAATTATAATTAGTCCACGCACCGGGACAGCACCTCAGAGTATTGTCCTCCTCGTCGAGCTGCTCGCCATCGTGACTTCTCATCCGCACGGTCCTCCTCCTCCATCAAGTCAACTATGTGCTCCACCTCCCTCGTCACCCACCTCACTCTACGGCCGCCTCCTCGCCTCGATCCCGTCTACCACCGCCAACCTCGTGTCGCCTGCCTCCGGGTCCTCGCCACCTTCATCATCGCATTGTTGCATATCTGTCTCCCTCCTCCGTAATATCTACCCCGACATCACGAACCTCCGACACCGATGGTACCGGTACCAATCTACCAAAGAACATGAGTGGCTACCGCCTACAACAGACTCCAACATAGCTCCTCCATGCCGATGTCGCTAATAGGAACCAGCCCCCATAAAAAGTCTCACAAGACGACTTACTACCGCTCTAACCCGCAAATTAACACTGGGTATCCAAACTGAACATCCAAACATCCACTCCAACAAACCCTCAGTATGTCCTATCTCTCGCCTAGATATGCCCCAGTATGATCGTTGAAAATGCCGACAAATCGACTCCATCCGCCCAGTGCTATCTCTCCATCTCCGAGAATATTTGAAAATACAATTTCTCCGACATGTCCGCTACAACGCTCGAACCGAAAAAATCATCATTTCTCCATCTAACCGCTATATAAATGTTACATTATATTGTCAAATTTTACTCTATCGATTTGTAAATCTGCGTTCTACATTTCCAACTTTTTTTACTCTACTAATTTCTAGCGTAGCACGGTGATTGACTATAAATAAGAATTCGACTACCCATTTTTCCATAACGGAATTACTACTATATATTATTCGTTTGTCCTAATTTTAAAAACTGTATATATACATGACATATCGTATTTCCTTTAATTTCTACGCCGCAATTTCAAACATTGTTCACAGTAATATATGCCTAACCTACCATGTTAAATTAATATTATTAAATTTTTACCAATTTACATTTCTAAATATTGACTAATATTTCTATTGCATGGAATCTCAATATTTCTAAATACTACACAATCCTAATATTTCTAAACACTACATACTACATTAAATTCTAAATATTACCTACAAAAATCACCACACAAAATATAAACTAAATACTACAATTTCTAAATACTAAACAATACTAAATACTATATTAAATTTCTAAATATTACATTAAAAGCTTTAACTTACCGCAAAACCGAAGAATCAACTTTTTCCCTTTTTTTTTCTTTTTTCTTTTTCCTTCTTCTTCTTTTCTTTCTTCCCTTCTCCTCTCTTCTTTTTCTTCCTTCTCCGTCGCCACGCCTACCGTTCTTCTTCACCTTAATGAGCACAAGGCATCGCTAAGCGGTTTTATGTCACGATCGCTTCACCACGGGCGATCGCTTCAATCATGGGCGACGATCACATGACTACCGCAAGACGCGATGCTCGGATGCGCCATTAACGTCGCTGCTACATTTTGAATTTCGCCATTGGCTCGCTTTAGCTATCGCCCCATACTGGGGCGACGGGGGGTAGTTTTGCAATTTTTTGACCCGGACGATTAGTTTTAAAAAAAACGATTTAAAATAAATATTAAATAAAAAAATTCCTGAAAATGCAATTGCGTCGATGGGCCAGGGGGGTGCTTTTTGATGAGAAGCGACGAGCTATGGGCTTAGGGATTGCTGGCAGAAGAGCTCCACATATGGCATTTCTAGGCAATCCGGGAACAGGTAAAAGATCCCTGAAGAAGCTACCTTTTTTCAATTACCAAAATCCTGTTTAGTTTGATGATTAAAAGCGTGACTTGTCATTGTGGTATTATTGTCATAATGTTGTCCATCGGTGAATTGGGTTGGTATGGCACGATTAGAAATAGCTGTGCCTTGATGAACTTATAGGGGGCTCATCCTTTGAATGTGAGCTGAAAGCATTTGTCCTGAAGCTTGGGCAAGCAGGCTTTTAAAAACTTGTGGGCTTCATAAATTTGACCATTACTTATTGCCATAATACATTTTACACTTGTTAATATAATACACAAGGCTATATACATAATGCAAGTGTTTGTAATGTAGGTGCTAAAGCCTTCAATACTCAGTGCATAATAGGGCAAGCTCTGGTGTAGGTAAAACAATGGTTGCTCGAATTCTTGGAAAGCTTCTTCATATGGTTGGAATTCTCCCTACTGACAAAGTTACCGAAGTTCAGCGAACTGATCTTGTTGGAGAATTTGTAGGCATACTGGACCAAAGACTAGGCGAAAGGTATCCATCTTTTCTGTTCAATTGTGACATCCCAGCTTTCTTTCCGCTGTAACTGCCTTGACATACACAGACGTGGAGTTACACGATTACAAGCTCCAACCTTTTTGCTTTTTTTTGGCACTAGTGTCAATGATTTTAGCTGTTTCTGTTTTTTAATAGAGGCACTTAGTATTTTGAATTGATCCTTATGTTTTACTCAATTAACAATATGATATAAACTGGGAAAGAAATTGTGAACTTGGAAGTAAATTGGGTTATATTGGGGCATTTCATCAATTATTCCTTTCTATGGAGTTATGCTTATTGGCGTGTGTCTTCACACTACTTAATTCATTGTCATCACAATTGTGTCTACACTCTACAGATACAGGATGCCGAGGAAGGGATTCTGTTCGTGGATGAAGCTTACAGGTTGATACCAATGCAAAAATCCGATGATAAGGATTATGGTGTTGAGGCCCTGGAGGAGATAATGTCTGTAATGGACAGTGGCAAGATAGTAGTCATATTTACTGGGTACTGTGAGCCAATGAAGCGTGTCATCACGTCGAACGATGGTTTCTGTGGGAGGGTCACGAAGTTCTTCTACTTTGATGATTTCACCACGACAGAATTAGCAGAGATCCTACATCTGAAGATGAATAGCCCAAGTGACGCTAGTTTGCTTTACGGGTTCAAGCTGCACCCAAGCTGCAGCATCGAGGCTGTTGGAGAGCTGATTGCCAGGGAGACCACCGAAGAACGGCGTCAACAGATGAACGGAGGACTTGTAGACACTCTGCTTGTCAATGCCCGTGAGAACCTTGATCTACGTCTTGATTTCAATTGCGATGATGTCGATGCCATTATCACAATCACGTTGGAAGACCTAGAAGCAGGCCTTAGACAGATCTCGAGACAGCGTCAGTTGCAGTGACTTACAAATGTAAAGCATTCTTTTCTTGATGAACGGATGGTGAATTCTTTTGTTGTATCAATTCACATTACTAGATTGCTGCCCTTCTACGATAGCGCTAATGCGCACGTAGTACCTTCTGAGCTCCTTATTAATTTCCAGTGAGGTAGATAAAACATGTGTATGTGTATTCCTTGCACCGTGTAACGTATGTCTTTCTCACAAGTATTTGCTTCAATTCCCGATCTGAAAAAGGAACAGTATGATACGTTATTAAGAGAGAATACGATACTGCAAATGGCAGGATTAAAGAAGCCAAACGTGAAAGCTGGTCTAGTTTTCTACATAAATAACCCACAAGACTGTACCAAGGTGAAAGCAGACCATTGAAAATAGTACATGAAACTGCCAAATGATCAAACCAACCATGTTTACTTCCACTGCTCCACATGCAGGAATCAAATCCTTAATCCTCACCACCTTTTTCATCGTCAGATCTGCTGTAAGAAATCGTTCACATCACCATCCTATCCCAATTAATACGTGTTTGGTTTTCTATTCATCCAGATCAGATGAATGCAATTGCACCCACTCACGCATGATAGAGGAAATACAGAAATTAGGTTTCTCTCCAATGCAGATCCTTGAGATACATAAACAAGCAACCAAACAACTCAATTTGTATATACTCATACAGGCCAAAACTAGACTGGATAGCTCATACGGGACAGATTAAGATGGTACAGATAACCAAACACACCCTTAGCTGACCCAGCTATGTGGTCATGTAGTGGAACAAATGCACAAGCCATGCTTGTGATGACACTCGCTTCCTAAAAACAACAAGACGGTGCATACGCCCTTTCATGTGCAGTCGAGCTAAGCTCAAGTGCGAAACGTATTCGCACACAACAATTTTCAACAATGAGAATTCTTGTTAAAGAATGGCGAGGACCGTAGACATGCGGGCAGCCAGCCGCAATTTATACAACAATCTCATGACCATGACAGCACATTTTTTTACAAGAGGTAGTGTATGCTGTTTGCAAGTATTGTCAAGCTAAACTATCTGTACGCGCATGTGGTGGTACAGGTCATCTGAAGAGGCATACGGAAAATTGCTTGAAGAAGATATTGGCAGGATGGAGGCTGAGCGAGGGTGTGCAGACACAGCTCAACTTCAACACCGACGATTCGGTAAATACATGGGTATACAACGCTGACGTAGTTAGAGACGAAATTGCACGTTATATAGTTACGACGGATCTTACGCTTAGAATGGGTGAGAGCTCTAGTTTTGAGAAAATGGTGCAATGTGGCTTTTGCCCGCAATACCAACATGTTAGTAGAAGAACAACTACACGTGATATTAACAGAATATTTACAAATAAACTAGAAATATTAAAACAGACTTTTATGGCATTTAGTTTTTTATTTGCATTAACATCATATATATGGACGCCCTCCCATCAAAGAGCAGCATACATTAGTGTTGTTGTTACAGATTACCTAGACGCATTTGTGCACGCATTTAAACAAAAGAGTCATAGGGTTTAGACCAATCTCCGAGTCACACACCGAGAAAATATCGCTACTGTGATACTCGAGGTTATTAATGACTTTAAAATAGAAAGTAGAATTATTTCCATCTCTCTTGACAATGCATCGCCTAACATGACGACTATAGAGCATCTCTCATCGCATCTAGAGACTTATGTTAGAGATTTTGTACTCCACCAAAAGTGTATAAGCCATATTATTAATCTCATTGTGCGATGACAGCTTGATTGTAATGAAACCTAGTTTAGAGAGTATACGAGTGCTATCGATTTTATTGCAATTTCACCCATAAGGTTTGTCCAGTTCTCGAGTATTGTACAACAATAAGGAATCCGTAAGATTCAACCTTGGTATGAAGGTTAGATGGAACTCAACTTATACTATGATGCATCAGTGCAAAGGCTACGAGCACATTATCACCGCATCTTCGCAACCGTAATAATCGTGAGGCATTGGTTACCGGGCGGATTGGGAACTTGCTAGTCATTTTCGTAATTTTTACAATTTTTTTACAATGCAACTAATTAATTATCCCGCGGTACTACCCAACCTCTTCTTTAGTCATCGAGTGGCTTTGGCTCATTGCTAATTCTTTTAAAGAAAATCGAGATAATTATATTTTACGTCGATTATAGAACCAATGGTGCAAAATTTTTAAAATAGTTTCAAGCTATTCCACATCCGCATCGTTTTTGTCATTTTGGATCATCGGAGAAAATTTTCGACTTGCGTGCGCCGAGGAATAGGTGAGGCATTCGATCTTGATTTCTTCGAGGCCTATACTCATGTTTATAACGAGTTTTTAAAGTTTTCGACAAATATTATGAGAAGTTTGGCACTAGAAGTGAATCACGAAGATCTACCTCAACAACGCAACAAGCACGAGGCAGTTCGATCGCTTCAAGTATATGAAAGAAGCTGAAAGGCAAGTCATCTAATTCGTCTTCTGAAACGTCGAGCCGGTCGTAATGGAATCCACGGGTAGAGATCAACCACTATCTCGACGCGCTTTTTATGGAGACCGAGCTTGACATAGACGAGGAAAATCAACTCAACTTGCTCTTGTGGTGGAAGAATAACCAACGATTTACCTGTGCTATCCCATTTCGCACGGGACGATTTCCAGTTCCGTGTCCACTGTGGTCGGAATCCACTTTCTTTGGTGGGAGGATACTTGAACCGAGGAGGTCGCCTCTAGACTCGAGATGGTTGAGGCAATTACATGCCTCAAAGACGGGAGCGCAGATAATGTAGACACAACATCACCGAGGATCCGGAGATCACGGATGCGTGGAGCCGACTTTTGATAATCTCAACCTCAAATAGTCTATGTATATATACGTAGTTATCAGATTTTTTTTCTTACTGTGGGTATCCCACAACGGGTGTAAGGTTTTTAAAGAGGCGTAATTTACAGACATGTTCAAGATTTAATAAAATTTATTTATTTCCCCAATATTTGTGTCTATTATCGATGGTCTCACACATTTAAATTGGTGGGGCATCTCGATATATGATCGCTTACCGCCATGAAATGAGTGCATGATGAGATTAAAGTTTATCAATAGTTAATGTGAAGGAACGAAATAAGTGCATGATACTTGATGAGACAAATAGCGCGGTGCAAATTGGTCGAACGTGTCGCGAGTTTAGTTCTGATTTTTCAAAGTTGAGAATAGCATCATGAACAAAGCTATTTGTACTCTTTGTTGGTGTTAACCTCAAGATTTTATGACAATACTACTAGTAGTTTATAAGCCATATTTTTTATAATCAACTTCGCATCTCCAAACCTTTTCCTCTTGTCGCATTAATAGTATAAATGGGCCAGCCTAGTTGGCTACGGCGACCTAAATAGACACAAAACGCAAATGAGTCAGTGCTCGGCTCGCTAAACGCGATCCGTACGTAACCCGACAAGACACGGCGGCACGACGGACCATTCGCCCGATGCGATTTCGACCCAAAATACGATAGACTTATGCCAGACCGATCCGAATCGACACAACGGTAGTGGAGCCTAGGTGTGAAAGGAGTCACGTGTCAGCATATTAGACAAGGGTTATGTTTGAAAATAAATTCACATGAACACTACTTTTTTTTTAATGAAAGTGAGATGACAAGTTCCACGAACATTTTTTTATATTGGATCGTTTTTCCATTGGGGAAATGTTGACGCGCATCGATTTGTCGTGTGTGGTGTGGTAGCTCGTGAAGAATCGACCAGATGCGACACGGAAAACACGGCGCAATGCAAAAGAGAAGTCTCCAGAGTGAAGACTCATGGGTAGGGGTGGCAACAAAGCATTTTCCGTCGGGGAGTGTCTCTCCGTCTCTATCCCTGTTTCCCATCTTGGGAGAGAAAATCCTCCATCTCTATCCCCGTTCGGGTATCGAGGCCTCGTCAAGGACCCATTCTCGCGAAAATTTCACACAAGAGAAGAGCTCTTATAGCCATTTTAACTCTAAAATCATATCAACAGACAAGAAAAAAAAAGAATGCATGCATTCATTGAAGATTATATTGTTCCGTTTATGAAAATATGAATATGATGGACTAGAGAATATGTTTGCAATCTAACAACTAAATTGACTAAACTAAATTTGGATCCTCAATCAGTTCATGGGAAAAAATTTCCGTCCCCTCGCCCTCGCCATCCCGACGGGAATAATTTTCCTGTTTCCATCCCTCATGGACAATTTCTTTCCATACCCGTCTCCTAATAGAAGAATTCCCCACCGGGGATCGGAGAACAGGTCCCCATTGCCATCCCTACTCATGGATCCACCTTTGTTGCTGTCGATGATCGGGATCGCCTGACCGCAAAAGTAAAGAGGGGTTAGTGTGAGTGTAGGACCAAGAAGCGCTTCGCTCAAAGGTGGATCGGACGGCTGCCGGGCGTGGCGTCAACGAGCAAGGACAGCTAGTTATACCGTTCGAGCCCCGTGAGAGGTAATGACTCTACGCCCGCCTTTCTCCGAGGGAGGAACTTATCACAAGCATTACAAAAGTATTCTCGTGTCGAGCTTGAGCCTGCGTATGGGTGTCTACCAAGCTATCGCTAGTGAGTTCGTGTCTTTGTACATGCGCCTGCGCTTTATACCCTCGAATAATCTTCTCAGAACGGACGGAGAGATCCCCGGGGTAGTGGCCTTCGTGCGCATTGAACACGGGTTGTAACAGCTCCGGATACGCCGCCCACGTTCTCCTCAATGCCATTATGCGGGTCTTGATAACCGTCGAGACAGTGCACGTCCTTTGCGCTGAGGTCGAGGTCGTGCGGAATCGAGACCCTTCCGCCCGAGCCTGAGGTCACCACTGCAAGGCCTTGAGATGGCTCCTCTTTGACCACTCGTTGACTTTGACAGGGATTTCTCGTTCCTCGTCAATTGCCATCTGCGGTACTCTCTCATCTATCCGGTCTTGTCTCTGTCCTAATCAAAAGATGCCAGAGAACCTATTTATTGTAAGGAGGGGATGGATCACTTTTTTAGTATTATTCACCGTATTATGGTAAATTTAGCGTCTCCTACTCAACTGAATTGTAAACGGAGTTCTTGCTGATTACAAAGTTTTAGACGTGATATATATCATTTGCCACACTTTTTTTATCGTAGAAGGTCAGCAAAGCTTCCAGATCATGGTAGCATGCCTTCTTGCTCATTGGCTACAACAATGTGCTTTCCGTGCTTACTAGTCACGCTTCCCAGACGTAGTAGCGCCTACTCACACTCATCGTCCATTGCCGTGCTTCCCGGACACGATAGTAGCCGAGTTTGGTCATTATATTGGAGATATGCTAAATCTATAAATACATTTGCAAAGAAGTAATATTTACAAAAAATCAAGTTAAGGAAACTAGAAAATTGATTGATTCGCAAGAACGACACATTGCTGTGTGCAAGTGAAGTTGCATGACTACAAGTGTTTTCTTATTTTTGTGCACCGGATGCATGTTGCCCAAATTGATGACAAAGCAAAGATCGAAAAAAATTACTCACGACCAAGGTTTTAAATTTTGTTTCTAGTTCATATTTTGAAGATGACCAAATCAAAAAGCAAAATTCAAATCAAATATTTTAGACCAAGATTTTGCCCGAAATTTCGTTTGAGATTATCGAAATCTCGATAAATTTCAACTGAATGAAAAATGGTTCAAACCACGTTAATGATCCTGACGCATCACTAATATTTCTATAAAATTTTCAGATGATGATCAAGTAAGAGGAATTTTCAAAAATTCTAACAATGTTATTGCCATGATAAAAGCATGACTAAATACATGTACTGTGTCTATAGATTTGATTGAGTAAAGAAAATTTAGAATTTTTAAAACTTTTAAAGATAAGTATTGAGGCAATTCTTAAACTCTCCTAATTTTTTTTTGATTTGACACTGCAAAACGGGTCTTGTATGTCTACCGGGTCCGTTTCCTCGTTTTTGCTGCCCGGAAGTACGCTGCCCTGCGTGGATAAGAAAGCAGCGTCGGCAAATTTCCAAAAGCACTCGATGATGCTGCTTAGCAATTTCCAAAAGGTCATTCATCGTTGACCCATTACGGCGACTGCAGCTATTCGTTGGGTGTAGCAGCTCTACAAAACTACGAGAAGAGCCATCAGGGGCTCGCTCTTCCCCTTCTACCATCTGCTCCCAAGTCCCAACCACTCGAAACCAATTATTGCCCCGGCGGCCCCCGCAGGAGATGGCTGCGGCCGCGGCTCTGGGCGTGGCGAACTGGCTCGTCGGCAAGGTGGTCAAGAAGCTGTCCGATGAGCTGGTGAAAGCGTATGTGTCCAGCTCCGAGCTCGGCCTCAACTTCGAAAAGATTGAAACGGAGCTGATGTACGCCCAAGGGCTGCTGAACGCGGCCCAGGAGAGGGACATCAGCAACAACCTCGGTCTGCAGGGGCTGTTGAAGAAGCTGAGCAAGAAGGCCGATGAGGCTGAGGACGCGCTGGACGAGCTCCACTACTTCATCATCCAGGACCAGCTCGACGGCACCCAAGAGGCCGCCCCGGAGGTGGCCGATGGCCTCCGCGGTCCTGCTCTCCATGGTCGCCATGCTAGCGGTAACTTGATTTCAGGCCTTTTCTTTCGGGGTACTAAAAATGATGACAACCCACGCGATGCAAAAAGGGCCAAGTTCGATAACGATGACAAGTTGTTTTTCGACAGAGTGGCCATGTCCAACAAAATCAAGTCGGTGATAGAGGGATTGCACTCCCTTTGTGCTCCTGTCTCCGACTTGCTCAAAACAAATCATACAACAGGCAAGGCTGCTTCCCTGAAGCGGCCTGTCACCAGCTCAATAATCACACAAGATAAGTTATATGGGAGGGACACCATTTTTGAGCAAACTGTAAATGACATCACCAGTGGCACATATCATGCTGAAACCCTGTCCGTTCTTCCCATAGTGGGCCCAGGGGCATTGAAAGACAACTTTCACCCAGCACCTGTACAATGACAAAAGAACAGAAGAACACTTCTCGGTTAGGGGTGTGGGTTTGTGTATCAACTAATTTTGATGTGCTTAAGCTCACCCAGGTAATTCGTGAGTGCATTCCTGCAAGTGAAAATGAGGAAAGCAACAAGGCAAATGATACAACCAATTTAAACCAGCTTCAGACATCCATCGCACAGAGAGTGAAATCCAAAAGGTTTTTAATCGTCTTGGATGATATATGGAAATGCAGCAGTGAGGATGAGTGGAAAAAACTATTAGCTCCATTCACAAAGGGGGAAGCCAGAGGCAACATGGTTCTTGTCACAACTCGATTTCCATGTATAGCCAAAATGGTCATGAAAACAACTAAGCCAATAGACCTACAAGGTTTGGAGCCTGAGGAGTTCTTCACATTCTTTCAAGCATGTATATTTGGTGAAAATAAGCTTGAGCATTGCAACGATGAATTAATTGAAATTGCAAGAAAGATTGCAAAGAAATTGAAGTGTTCCCCACTAGCAGCCAAAACTGTTGGTCGACTATTGAAGAACAACCTTTCTCATGAACATTGGGTGGAAGTTCTTGAAAAGACCGAGTGGCACAATCAAACAAATGATGATGATATTATGCCAGCACTGAAAATTAGCTATGACTACCTTCCTTTCCATCTTAAAAAATGCTTTTCGTATTGTGCCCTTTTCCCTGAGGATCATAGGTTTGATGAATTAGATATTACATGTTTTTGGATTGCAGTAGGCATCATTGTTTCTAGTGATCAAAACAATAAAATTGAAGACACAGGATTTAAGTATTTGGTCGAACTAGTAGATAATGGTTTTCTCGTGAAGGTGGGTGGTGGTTAGCAATATTATGTAATGCACGATTTATTGCATGAACTAGCACAACAAGTTTCAAAAGAGGAATGTGTCAACATGCGCAGTTCATGTGTTAGAGTTGACAACATCCCACCATCTATTCAGCACTTATCCATAACCGTAGAAGGTAAACACGACAACAGTTTTGGGGAAGAAATGGGTAAATTGAAGGGAAGGATAGACATTCCAAATTTGCGGACTTTGATGTTTTTTGGGGATTACAGTGCAGACTTTGCTAATATTTTAAATGACACATTTAAAGAAATTAATGGTCTCCGTGTTCTATTTATAGTAATGAACTCCCCAGAATCTTTGCCACACAACTTTTCAGAACTTATCCACCTCCAATACCTCAAAATCGCATCACCTTACTCTGTAACATTGACTTTACCTAGCAAATTATCCAGATTTTATCACTTGAAATTCTTGGACCTAAAAGATTGGCATGGTAGTCATAGTTTGCCTAAAGACATTAGCCGCCTTCTGAATTTACGCCACTTCCTTGCTAACAAAGAACTCCATTCCAATGTTCGTGAGGTTGGAAGGATGGTGTGTTTACAGGAGCTAAAAGAATTCTGTGTTAAGAAAGAGGGTGATGGATTTGAACTGAGAGAGTTGGGGAAATTGAGAGAGCTTGGAGGAGAGCTCAGTATATGCAATCTTGAAAAGGTGACAACCAAGGGAGAAGCTAATGATGTCAATTTGATGTCTAAAAGGAATCTGAAAAGTTGAGATTAGTTTGGGGTACGGAGCAACGAACTACAGGATCCGATGTTCTTGATGGTCTTGAGCCACCCCCTAATCTTAGAGCACTTGACATTATAAATCACGGTGGTTCTACTGGTCCTTGTTGGCTGTGTGGTGAAATCAGGATAAAAATGTTGAAGTCTCTCCATCTGGAGGGCTTGTCTTTGGCCACTGTTCCACCTTTTGGGCAGCTACCTCTCCTCACCACACTGATCTTGAAGAATATTGCTGGTATGCGTCAGTTCGGGCCTGACTTTGGTGGTGTTCCAGATAAAAGTTTGGCACACTTGAAGACAATTGAATTTCATGGTATGCCAGAACTTGTCGAGTGGGCTGGGGGAATCAATTGCCATGTTTTCCCAAAGCTTGAAAGCATCGAGTGCTTGAACTGTCCCAATCTCTCTGCCCTGCCATTCTCGCAGTGCTCTGGGGACAGAAACACCATATGGTTTCCCAACTTGAGCAGGCTTGATATTGTTCGATGCCCCAAGTTGTCCCTGCCCCCCATGCCTCACACTTCCACGCTAACATTTGTTAGAGTTGCGCCGGGATTTATCACACACGGCTTGTGTATTGATATAAATGAACTGAGCATAAATGGATACAATGGTGCTTTGGCCTTCCAAAACCTGGATAAAGTAGTAGAAATGATAAACTCCCCAGGAAAGCTTCGTGTCGTAGGATGCGACAGCATGTTCTCCAGAGAATTGATGACGCCGGTGTCCTCCGTTCAATTCAAAGTCTGGCTCGAGAGATTTCGTCCTAACGGAAAATCGTTGTCAAAAGTACTCAATTGTTTCCCAGCTCTTTCCGAATTGTACATCGATGGGTCAACTGAAGACCATGAGGAACAAGTATTGCAATTCCCGTCCTCCAGCTCACTGCGCGAGGTCCAGATAAAAAAATGTAAGAACCTAATTCTGCCTGTGGAGGATGGAGGAGAACTCCGGGAACTCACGTCGCTCCAATCATTAAAGATAGGTGCTTGCGGCGAGATATTCTCTCGGTGGTCCATGGAAGAAGCAGCTCAGATAATCAAGCCGTTCCCTACCTCCCTCAGGGAACTCTGTATTTCGGTTGAGTCAAGCATGCAGTCAATGGCTCTGCTCTCAAACCTCACCTCTCTCACCCGTCTAGAACTAGGCAACTGTCATAATTTAACAATGGATGGAAGAGAACTACGGGAACTCACGTCGCTCCAATCATTAGTGATACATCTGTATTGAAGGATTTAAATCCGATCGCTGCCTAGGGAGGGCGTCCCCACTTCACTGAAAACACTATCTATAAGTGATATCAGTGACGATCTGAAGGTTCAAATCAAGAAGTTAAAAGAAACATTGCCAGATTTAGACGTAACCTTCTTTTAGCACCTCAAACCCAAGGTAACACCTGAGCTCTCCCCCCAACTCCTATTTGATCCTTTTTCTTCTGTAATCTGGAGCTGACTTTTTCCCTTGTTTGGTCTGACTGATGCAACCAGCACCACTACATCAATCTGGAGATGCGAATCTGCATCTTTATGTGAGTCACATCTCATCGCTTGAAGGTCACACGTTCAACTCTTCCTGGTCTCAAACTCTTCGTGCTGGTCTGTAGCATCTGCTCTGCTCATCTTATATCGTTTTTCCCGCTACTTAACGGTAGATTGTTGTCCTGAAATCCGATCGCTGCCCAAGAAGGGCCTCCCACACATCAAATCATTGGCGATCTGTGGGATCAAACCAAGAAGAAGAAATATTACCACATTTGTTCATATCCCACTCGTGACGATCTGAAGTGACCCCTTTTAGCATCTCAAACACAAGGTAACACCTGTGCTCCCCCCACTCCTATTTTATATATTTTATATATCTGAATTGACATACTAACACTTTTTCACTTGTTTGTTCTGACTGATGCAACCAGCACCACTACATCAATCTGGACCTGCGAATTTTTTCGGGGCTGTAGACCTGACTACCGTGATCAATCTGCACCACTACATCACATCGCTTGAGGGTCACACGTCCAATTCTTCCTGGTCTCATCTCTTCGTGATGGATCTAATTCTGTGTATGCTTTGCTAACTTTAATATCTTTTTACATGGGCAACCTATCCAGATTCCAGACAAGTTTATCTAAGAAGTTGGCAAAATGACATTTAGGACTGTTGAGGTAGTTAAGCTTAAAATGGCATCCAGTTCTGCGTCCAGGTTGATTGTCATCAGGAGGCATGGGCAGTCAGTAATGAGCAATGGTACACATGTCCTTGACACAATAATCTGCCGTTCTTTGACTGCATGTTGGAAAAAGATCAGTGTACCGAATTCTGCAGTTAAGTCGTGAATTACCTGAATACAGCAGAGAAGCGATCTCAGCTAAAGCTGCAAGATGATGAAATATGTCTTACTTTCTTGAAGTGACTTCTGCCTTTGAGTTTCATATCTGGATACTCAATTACTCTTTTTATGACTGAAGTGCATTCTTTCAGAAACTATGATGCCCCATGGCAGACGATATGTTCCACTGGAAAGCAAATATTTTTGGTCCAGGAGATAGGCCTTATGCAGGCAGCTTCGTTTTGGTTATAATTTATTTCCCCCCAGACTATCAATTTGTTTGTGGTAAGGGCATAAATACATTGTCTTTAGCACCGCTACATCAATCTGGAGCTGCGAATCTCCATCTTTATGTGGGTCACATCACACGTTCAACTGGTCGGTAGCATCTGCTCTGCTCATCTTAATTCATTTTTTCCCTGTATTTTTTGCTGTTCCTGACAGTACTAGTTGTAAACTCGTAGTATGTGCTTCTCTTCACCGTATTGTTTCTTTTACTCTTCCCTTTTGTTGTCAGACTTGCGCTGATGAGTGGTATCACCACCTTCGTGACACATTGTGTGCATTCTTCTTTGTCAGACTCCAATTCTCAATGTCAAATGGCAGAGGAGGTATAGGCCAATATCTTTAGCTCACATCACTCGCATGATTTAGTCATATAACCATAAGAAAAATCTTACCATGAAGTTGATGTTATCCATTTGTTTAGGGCATTTGAATTTAAGCGTTTCACGAATTCATGTCAGCAAAGTTGTTCTGCCCGTGGGTATTGCTCATGATGAAATATGCCTTGAAGTGACTTCTGCCTTTGAGTTTCATTCTGTGTAAGTGCTTCCTAATATTTGGATACTCAATTACTCTTTTTATGACTGAAGTGCATTCTTTCGGAAACTATGATTCCCCATGGCAGACGGTATGTTCCACTGGAAAGCAAATATTTTGGTTCCAGGAGATAGGCCTTATGCAGGCAGCTTCGTTTTGGTTATAATTTATTTCCCCTGGACTATCAATTTGTTTGTGGTAAGGGCATAAATCCATTGTCTTTAGCTACGAGATACCTTACCATTGCATCTGTGTTTGAGTTGTGTGCATTCTAAAGCTATTAAGGCAATGAGATGAATCAAATCTTCTGAAAATGTCATGCAAAAAAATTTGCTGGAACATATTAGACAATTTATTTATTTTTTTCCAGCTTGGAATATGATAATTAGCCTAACCTTTGCATTATGGAAAATTTTCAGGTCATAGAGGTTTTATGCTTTGCTTCCTCGGAGCATTGGCCAATTCATTTGTGCACACATTGGCCGGCTTCCTTGTGATTGGTTAGCTTGTGTTTCATGAGATTAACAATTTGGGTGGAAGAGCACTATGTAAATGGCAGTGAAGAATCATTACTTTCATTTCATCCTCTGGTACGTTTATCTATCATAGCAGTTTTGGATGATGAGAGTGCTTGTTACTTTATATGATGTAGATAACAGGTTGTGTACCTAACATGAGAATTACTACCTCACTTGACCACCTGTTTTCCCTTCCTGTTTGGTTTAATGCAAAGATGTTTGCTTAGCCTTTTCTGAACGGCTTAATGCTAAAACAGATTTCGTGACAATATCGAATTAGGATGATTATTTGTTTATTGTCTTGATCAGTCTATGCTACCACCAAGCTTATGTTGGGGCAAAGTACTGATCCAACAACCATCTTTTGCAGATTGCATGCACAAATTTAATCTGTTTAACCCATACTGTTCCAGAATGGCATGACCCCCTTGCATTTAGCTGTCTGGCATGCACTTCAAGTTGGAAATTGCAGCACTGTCAGTGTGTTGCTAAGCTACAATGCGGATTGCTATGCAAAAGATGATGTACAGACACTTGATTCCTAGTAATGGTTTAAATTGCTTTCTTTACAACCATGTTAGATATACTAAACATGATTCTATTTCATGTTGTCACCAGGAAGGCAAAATTCCTTAAATCATATTCCAGGAGGAGCTGGTAGTGAGAAGTTGTTGCAGCTCCTTGCTCCCCATATGGAAGAGCAAAGAAAACGGAAAGCACTCATGTCATGCCGTGAAGGAAAGGCAATGGCGGAGTTTGAAGAAGCAATATCACAAATCGAGGATTGCAAGAGCTGAAAATGCAATTGCGCCGATGGGCCAGGGGATGCTTTTTGATGAGAAGCACGAGCTATGGGCTTAGGGATTGCTGGCAGAAGAGCTCCACATATGGCATTTCTAGGCAATCCAGGAACAGGTAAAAGATCCCTGAAGAAGCTACCTTTTTTCAATTACCAAAATCCTGTTTAGTTTGATGATTAAAGCGTGATTTGTCATTGTGGTATTATTGTCATAATGTTGTCCATCGGTGAATTGGGTTGGTATGGCACGATTAGAAATAGCTATGCCTTGATGAACTTATGGGGGGCTCATCCTTTGAATGTGAGCTGAAACCATTTGTCCTGAAGTTTGGGCAAGCAGGCTTTTAAAACTTGTGGGCTTGATAAATTTGACCATTACTTATTGCCATAATACATTTTACACTTGTTAATATAATACACAAGGCTATATACATAATGCAAGTGTTTGTAATGTAGGTGCTAAAGCCTTCAATACTCAGTGCATAATATGGCAAGCTCTGGTGTAGGTAAAACAATGGTTGCTCGAATTCTTGGAAAGCTTCTTCATATGGTTGGAATTCTCCCTACGGACAAAGTTACTGAAGTTCAGCGAACTGATCTTGTTGGCATCTTTTCTGTTCAATTGTGGCATCTCAGCTTTCTTTCCGCTGTAACTACCTTGACATACACAGACGTGGGAGTTACACGATTACAAGCACCAACCTTTTTGTTTTTTTTGGGCACTAGTGTCAATGATTTTAGCTGTTTTTTTTTTAATGGAGGCACTTACTATTTTGAATTGATCCTTATGTTCTACTCAATTAACAATATGATATAAACTGGGAAAGAAATTGTGAACTTGGAAGTAAATTAGGTTATATTGGGGCATTGAAGATAATAGGCCTTTGTATAGAGTTATGCTTATTGGCGTGTCTTCACACTACTTAATTCATTGTCATCACAATTGTTTCTACACTCTACACAGGATGCCGAGGAGGATTCTGTTCGTGGATGAAGCTTACAGGTTGATACCAATGCAAAAATCCGATGATAAGGATTATGGTGTTGAGGCCTTGGAGGAGATAATGTCTGTAATGGACAGTGGCAAGATAGTAGTCATATTTACTGGGTACTGTGAGCCAATGAAGCGTGTCATCACCTCGAACGACGGTTTCTGTGGGAGGGTCACGAAGTTCTTCTACTTTGATGATTTCACCACCACAGAGTTAGCAGAGATCCTACATCTGAAGATGAATAGCCCAAGCGACGCTAGTTTGCTTTACGGGTTCAAGCTGCACCCAAGCTGCAGCATCGAGGCTGTTGGAGAGCTGATTGCCATGGAGACCACCGAAGAACGGCGTAAACAGATGAATGGAGGACTTGTAGACACTCTGCTTGTCAATGCCCGTGAGAACCTTGATCTACGTCTTGATTTCAATTGCGATGATGTCGATGCCATTATCACAATCACATTGGAAGACCTAGAAGCAGGCCTTAGACAGATCTCGAGACAGCGTCAGTTGCAGTGACTTACAAATGTAAAACATTCTTTTCTTGATAAACGGACGGTGAATTCTTTTTGTTGTATCAATTCACATTACTAGATTGCTGCACTTCTACGATAGCGCTAATGCGCACGTAGTTCCTTCTGAGCTCCTTATTAATTTCCAGCGAGGTAGATAAAACATGTGTATGTACATTCCTTCCACCGTGTGACATTCTTTAGAGGTCAAAATTCCTGGAACCGTGTAACGTATGTCTTTCTCACAAGTATTGCTTCAATCCCCGATCTGAAAAAGGAACAGTATGATACGTTATTAAGAGAGAGTACGATACTGCAAGTGGCAGGATTAAAGAAGCCAAACGTGAAAGCTGGTCTGGTTTTCACATAAATAACCCACAAGAACTGTACCAAGGTGAAAGCAGACCATCGAAAATAATACATGAAACTGCCAAATGATCAAACGAACCATGTTTACTTCCACTGCTCCACATGCAGGAATCAAATCCTTAATCCTCACCACCTTTTGGGTATATGCGATTTAATAATCATGCTTAGCTATGCTTTAGACTTGGGATGAACAAATTAGATAAACTACATTGGAGATATTGAAACATGATGATGATGGTTGGTATTTTGGTTAAAAAATAAAATAAAATAATGGTTTTGATGCGAACGAATATGGCAATAGTCGGAGGTGCAACGGACTTGCACGTAGTGTAGGAGGAGATTATCTCCCGGTCGGTTAAGGACCAAACTAATATGTTGTTTTCAAGCCAAGAAACACGCACAACCACAAGTGTTAGTATGGGATAACCTTAACTTATTAAGTTACTTAAGTCTAACTTTGCATTATAGAAGGTCAGTAGTAGTAATGGGCTATTCCATTATGGATTGCTCAAAGGGGCACCCACACCACGGTGATGGGAGCAACGCTTGCAATATAACGTGTACGCCTTAATATGGGGAGAAGTAGGGTAGTGGGGAGTAAACCACTTGTCGTTGCTAAAGGAATCAACCCTCTTCGCCATATTAAAGGGTTTATTGTCACCGCTAGTGCAAAGTTAGGGTTAACATCAGAACGGTTATGTTATGATCGCTCAAAGACACCAAAGGAAGTGTGGTAATAGCTTGCACAAAGGGTGATCATTTCTTATGGGTAAAGTTGTACACTTCTATAGAGTGTAAATCTAATCGATTAGTCGCTACCATGTTATGGGCACTTGGTAAAGTCATCATATAGTTAGTCATTTTATTATTTTAAAATGGCTTGGTTTCATCTCGATTGCCTCGTGTTGGCAAAGATTGGTGTTGATAGGAATTAGATGTCTTGGTGCTCATGTCATGGAGAACTGTGAGTTATTTATTATTTATACTTTACTTACTTGTTACTTTTATATCACCAAACTTACTTTTACAAATCCTGTTTGCAAATTCCAACTTGATTTACAAATTCAATTTCGCTTTGTGCAAATTAACCGTAGAAATCTCCTTTGACATAGCCTGCATTTCTGTATTTTGCAAATACCACCTTAAGTCTTGCTGAGTACGAAAATACTCAACCTTGCTTAATATGTTGTTTTTAGGTAGAAGATAAATGAGGCTTTGAAGACTACTTTTCGTCGTAGGTTGCGGGAACTTCAGTAAAGCGATCTTCGTAGGGATTATGCTTTGTCAGTTACCTGAGGGTTGGATGGGTACACTACAAGACTTTTGCTTTTTCTGCTGCTATATACTTTGAATTGTAAATGTACAATATATAAATAGCTTTCGCTTTAAAAATATGATGTATGGTTGTGATTCCAACTATTGTCAATATGAGTACTAGCCACTGATCATGGGACTAGTACTATATGCACATAGATTCTCATTTTCGCATATCATGCAAAAATAGGGGTTGTTGTAATCAAGCCTTTACATTTTTTTTTATAAAATCTAACAATGCTTCTGCTATTTTAATAAAACGTCTTGCAAAATCGATTTTTTCCAAAATTTCATGGAAGATGACATTCTGAAGAGATATTGTCCAAATTCGGTCTAAAAGTTAAAATCGGTCAAAATTACCGAGATTTCGTGAAATTTAGTGAAAATATTGTAGCAATTTAATTTTTTATTTAGTCAGGATTTATAATCCGCCCGACCAAAATCCAAAATTTTGCGAGGATTTTGAATCTTGCCCCGACCATAAAATAAAAGCATATATTGGTTTAAAAGTAGATGGCTTAAAAACTCGTTAAACCCAAAAGCTAGTTTTAAACTAAAAGCAAAAAGTCTGCTCAAACAAACAGAACCTAAGCACTCGGCAATAGATAAATACTCCCCACCAAACAAAACACTCGAGTTAAACAATTCAGTGTTGACCAATTGTTCACCTAATTGACTTAAAGAGTAACTCACCTTTGTTCTCGTCTCCGCACCAGTCTCTCTCGTCCGCCGATGGGTGAGAAACAAAGAGCAGCACACAGAACTCTTGTCACCGATCGCATGGGAGAAGAAGATGAACATGGAGAGTCGGCGGCGTCTGTACCGATTCAGCGACTTCAGTAATTGGCCGTGGACGGACCAGATAAGCTGCGAAGTCAAGGGAAGTTTAATCCTATGGCGAGATGACCGCAACAGTAAAGCCGAAAAATACTGTAGCTATCGTTTTCGGCCATTTGAGCTGTAAAACCGATTTTAAGAGTTTTGCGAAACGGGTTCTTGAATTCTGATATGGGTTGATTAACACGAAATCAATCTCTCCTCCCCCTTCCTTCCCCTTTCTCCGAGTTCTCGGTTCTCCCGAGTTCGCTCTGATCGCTGCCATGAGAACTTTCACACTGTTCAGCAGCTTTCACGTCCCCTGAAAGTTCTTCAATTTGAATACAGTCCAAATTACGGTCCGTATTACAAATCGATACAACATGTTCACAGATTTACAAAAATCCAGTTTTACCCGGAATTTGAAAACCGCGACGCGATACCCGAAACTCAAATTCCGGCCAACCCTTAACCGAATCAAATTCCGGTATAGTTCACCCCATACCCGAAATTCAAATTCGCTATGCCATTACCGAACTCAAATTCCGGTATGGGTGGGGCCCCATACCCGAAACTCATTTTCCTCGGCTAAAGCCTCTCTGCCCACCGATGCAGATGTTCCTCACGCAAGATATTCATTGCATGCAAATATTCGTTGATGCAATGTCCGGTCCCGCCAAAGCAATCGATTCCCAATCGCGGTCCCGCCAAGATACAATTCAATGCATTTGTTCAATGCGTTTGTTCGATGCGAGAACGAGAACGAGAGAGTACAAAGCATGCAAGGATCGCTCGCACACGCTGCTAACGCAACGCAACGCGCATTCCGCCTACCGGCCGGCAATTTCTTTTGGATTGATGTGACGCAACAAAGTCATGAAGGACGATTTGCCGTGCTCATTTGCTCCATTATTTGCCAGCCGGTTTGTTTCTCACGCTACGAAAGCAAATTTCGCTTGCTCTATAAGTGACGATCGCACGCAGAGCATTTCAACCATACGCAGAGCGAGAGCATTCGGCAACCGCGAAGCGCTGAGAAAAGAGAGAGCTCGAGAGAAGAGAGCGCTCGAGCCATTTCGCTTCAGCAAGACGTGATAGCGCCATTGCATCCCGAGCTACTCCATGAGTTAGTCAATGCCCCACATCGTGGCGAGGGCAATTTCTCGCAGAACTATGGTCCGATGCATTACTATATTACGTGCCATCACTTTTTTGAAGATGCATAACCACTTTGTCGTTAATGTTTCGCTTGCCCCTCTCTGCAAGCCGATCACCGCACAAGATAAAAAAGCCGACTATCGATTCCACATTCCACTAGCTCGCGTGTCTACTACCATTTGCGCCCTCATGGATGGGGCTCAACAAGCAGAGGCTTGACCACACCCATGCTCGCCATCGACAGGTATCTTCACCGGTCTCGTCGATCGATGATGCCCGAGACACACACTTTTCACTTACTGATTCGGTGAGATGTCTATCACTTTGAAGGATGTGGCTATGCTAACCGCCCGCCCATCGTGGGATACTGTGGTTCTTCCTCGACCCAAAGAAACAACACCGGCAAAGAAAGATATCATGAGGTATTACATGACATAACGTTATTTCATGTTTGTAATGTGCACGATATTATCGACTCTCTTAATCCGGAGTTCATGCAGTTCGGTCTCCCATATGAACATGTAGGAAAATGGTGTTCTCCATGACTTGGCTGAGATTACGTGAATACAATCTATGCCCTCCTCGATGCCGACGGTTACCGTGGGGCGCCACTACAAAGTGTACCTGATTACTTGTCGGGTGGTGTCATGTTCACGACGACCGCCGAAGACATCATCTTCCCAAGACATCGTGTGGATTGCTCGCCGCTTAGCCGCCAACCTTAATGACATCCCAAATTACATATGGGATCTGCGGTCCTAGTGGACACCTACCGTGGTTTGTGCGATGCATGCCATCGGGCACTTACTGAGGCCACTATTATCGATGCCCGCAACTCCTTCGGATGTGGAGTTGGGAGTACCTTCCGATCTCTACGGAGGTAATGAGGAGGTACTACCGTTGTCATAGAAGATGACATGACGGAGGCCACTCGCCGCTACAATGGGGCACACCGTGGATGCACGCCAAGCTATGATGGTTGTCGGTCGGTGACCACGCGAGCTACAATGCGTGTTATCGCCGACTTGGACTTGCCGACCGCAGAACATGTCACACCGATCCATGGACCATGGAACGAGCCAAGAGCTTACGATCGACGGTAGATCTCTTCTTTGTTGCACGGTCGACCACCTACCGTGGATGACTACGTGCTTCCTTTGTACATGAACGTGGTCGAGGTCTACTCAATCTCGAATCGGATCCAGAGGCGCTCGGTGGCGGAATTAGTCCTCGTTCAAAGATCATGACGCCGAACTCTCATGGGTATGCATTTAATTATTTTAAATATTTGCCCCTATATGCAAATTTCAAAATCTTTACGCCTTGCGATTATAGAAGAAGAAGCGAAGGAAGTGCTACCATGAAGTGAATCGGACCCGTCCACGCCCGTGCGATATTACACGATGGATGGAGAGCTGTTTGAGAGGTTGTCCATCCTCCGCCATATGACCCCGAGGAATATGACAACTACCTTGAATGGTACCGTGTTCGCACGCTGCTTTCACTTCATCGAAGGGGAGGTCGAGGAACGAGCCATGGCCTATCCAGAGGACCGATCTCGACAAGTCCATATTTTGGTACTCCCAATATCGCACTAATGCCTTCCGTAAATTTCTACCCAAGTTCTAATACCCCATATTGGCATGCAGACGCAGGAGGCATCGGAGCTATATTCCCAAGCGGATCAACTTTATGCCCAAACCTGCAGCACCTCTAGCTCCTCGTCACCAGAAATCGATGAGACGGTACCTCGCCTAGGGGGTCCCGATTCTCTCGGCGATCCGTCGTCTTGGAGGATCTTCACGCCCCCGCTCAGCAGCCACGAAGATGCTCCCATGGACCTCGCCAGAATCTCACAAAGCCAGCGGCCCCGCATGAGTCGCCCCTCCGGCGGCCGACGCGGCACGATGCCGACGTCGCATCCACATCCCATGCACCGAGCCATTCATCGCGACATCGCTCGCCCCCCGTTGAAGTACCATGATGAGGCTCGCGACACCATGACGGCGACCCATCCTTTCCGCACGACCGGAGGTGCCCCATTTATCACAATCCTTCGGGATGCATAATTTAGTCACACACAACACCGAGCGGGTTTGAGATTTTGAGTTTGACTTCATGTCCGCCTCTACCTTCACTGGCATGGGCTACTTGGTGTGCAAGAAGATGGACCTCCTCCCTACGAGGCGGGGACCTCACATTGAGCAAATGACGATTTATACTCGGCCCCTAGGACAGAGGATGCAAGTGCATGGTACAACCAGATCCATGCGAAGGAGGATATGACACATTCCAACCGGCCTCCTTCCACAAGACGAGCATTTCGACTCTACCGTAGGCAGACTGGGAGGCACGCAAGCACGAGGTCATGGGATCTGAGGGAGACACATGCCCTGCACTATACACCCCTGAGGACTTCACACGTATAAGCGGGTGGACTAGCCAAGGAGACAATCGATATTTTTTTTACAAGTCTGTAACATCCCAAAATCCAAGAAATATGAATAAAGTGATTTGATTTTTGAAGGCGGTTTTGATTTTTGAATTAAGGACTTTAAATACCCAAACTAATACATTAAAGAAACACATACAAATATCAAACAACATACTATAGAAAATAATTTTAGAAAATAATATGACACATAAGATGCATAAATATAATGTTTACAAAATTTTTGCAATTTATTACATAGCTAAAAAATTAAAAAACAAGAAGAAAATCATCAAATTTGATGAATTACTACTCTTAAACCACAGTAGGGATTGGGATAAAACCAAAAGAAATGGAAACTATATGCCTTTCTCTGTCAACAAAAAAAATTCTACAAAATTTCGAAATTGTTAAGACCACTTTTGAATCAATTGAACTCATGACTTCATCGGCAGCCAACAACTAGCCAAAATGGTCATATAAGCTTTTTTGGCAACCCGTAAAATATCTTATATAAAGAAAAATAGTGAAAGATAGTTCACTAGCATTATATGATATATGTACTACCATAATTTGGAGAAACATTTCATTTATAACCTTCTTCACATATAAAACTTGTTGCAGAAATACCTTAGGTGACCACAAACCGCACCAAAACCATATTACTTAAACCTTTTCGGCAACAGAAGTATGTCGCCTAAATGTAAATTTGAAGGTAAATGTTAAAAAATAGCTATTTAGTACGTATAATACCATATTCCGGATAATATGTCAATTATAAATTGCTTTTATCTAATCCTACTAAAGCAAGAACCCTAAACGCTCACAAATTGTGCAATTTTAAATACTCAAGCCTTTTCTGTGGCTTGTAAACTACTCGACTAAACATAAATTTTGGGGAAATTGGTCCAAAAACATACCCCAAGTATATGGGCAACCAAAGCATAGAAAAACATCTCAATTACGATTTGCTTGTCATATAAAATTCGTTAGAGCAAAAACCCTAAATGATAATGTTGTTAGAGCCTTATGTTATAAAACAATGACAGATAAAATAACTCAGCAAAACACTAAAAGTTATAAAACCAATTTAGAAATACTCCTCAAAGTATATACTACCATATTGTGAAAATAGAATATCATTATGTTATGATTTGCATATAAAACTCGCTAGCAAAATAACCCTAAGCGTTAAGCTTTCCTAATATTAGAAACATTGAAGCATTTTTGGCAAACAGAATAACTCGCCTAAATGCAAACCTTATGTAAAATAGCTTAAAAATGAGGAGTAGGATATGTAGTATTGTATTCTAGAAAAGTATTTTATTTGCAACTTGTCGCTCATCAAAACCTCGCTAGTATAAAATCCTTAAGTGATAACGTAATTCACACACTCATTTGGCCGATTTTGTATAATGTAATTTAATGATATATAAGCCTTTTCAAAGAATGAATATAATACCACAAACTAAATACTAAAATTCATGAAATTAGTTCTAAATGCTAACCAAAGTATAGATTACCATATTCTAAAGAAATAACCTTATTTCATTATGTTTTTCATATAAATCTTAATAGCTGAACAACCTTACGTAATAAGCTTCAGCTATAATATGCATAAACGAACACGAAAACAATGAAGAAATCTATATTTAAAATATTTATCTCACCAATATCTTCTTAAAACCCCCGTATGTAACCAAGAACATAAGAATAGACAATATCTTAACAAGCCTTAGTAACATCCATCAACATTACAATATCTTAACAAGTCTTAGCAACATCCATCAATATTACAATATCTTAAGAAGTCTTAGCAACATGCATCAAGATTACAATATGTTCACAAGTCTTAACATTAAAACAGACTAGAACTTTCTTAAATCATCATTATCAATATCGATACCCTCATCCTCACAAAGATTGCTAATCATAACGCTACCCTCGCCATCACTTTGGTAATCATAAGGAAGACACAAATCGTGGTCTACATCCCTTCAGTGCTCTACTTCATCTCTTTGTACCTAATTCACGTGATTGTATGGCAACTTGCCTCGGACATGACTTGGGAAGGTGCACCATGAGCATGTGGCTTTATGGACATAACTTGGCATAATGGTTCTTGAAATGTGGAGTTATGCTTGATACTCCTCTTCCAAGCCCGTAAACTATAGTGCTTGGGGACCTAATGCCCGGTGATTTACTGGAAGGAATGCGTGAAGTTAGTGGGAACACATGGTAACAACTCAAAAGGAACAGAGAACTGACCTCATTGTATTTCGTGCACTTGAAGAAGAATCGAATTGGTCCGGGGGCAATTTGTGACATGCCCTCAAAGATTATGGATTTGCATTTCGGCATTCTATCAACGGGAGCCCTATCGCATGCTTTCTTTTCTTCGCAGCGACTTGAGTTCGAGGAGAGGCCATGGAAGCTCTTCGATATGTGCAAGGATTGTGGGAAGCTCTCTCGAACGGCAGCTTGGTTTGGCCTCTCTCCGTCCGAGAGTCCTTTGTAGGCACGCCCACCTTGTCTTCGCAGCATCAAATAGCGCTTTTCGCTTTTCTAAGCATGAAAGATGGCGTTTCCACGCCACGATTTTTTCATCCGGACCCGCTCGCTCCTCCACTGCGTTCGTGTTCCCCGCCCGATCCACCTCGACGGGCACGTGTCCCCTTTTTACAATGGGTATGCACTGCAGCGTTTAATTCCTCCCACGCCGATTTGCTTTCTCGCCGCGCAGAGCCTCATTTGTTTCTATAAATGACGATCGCACGTCATATAGGATAATGTGATTATTTTACGACATTACTTGGGGGATATCCCTAACATTATTTTAAAGTTAGTTCTGGCCACGTGCTGGTCCCACGGCCGAATTCCGCGGATCAAAACCGCGGGATTCCACGGCGCCACGCGTCACACGCGCGGAGGGCAGGCCGGGCGTAAGCGCGGGCCACCGCCGCTGTTCGGGGCACGTGGCGGGGCGGGCGGCGCGGAGGACAAAGGGTGCACGGTCACGCTGGAAAAAAGAGAGGAGGGGTTGGGGTATTGGCCGGGTGCACGGTCACGCTGGGAAAAAAGAGAGGAGGGGCCGGAGGGAGGCACCGCGCATAAACGCGCTAACTAGAAAAGAAAAGAAAAGAGGGCCCACATGAAAAATCGACGCTGGAAAAACGCCATGTTGTCGCAAGGCTGAAAAGGTGTCCGGCCGCAGATCGCTGGGACAATTTTTTTGTTTTCATACGGCTTTTGCTTTTTGCATCCGACTGATTCCCTCGCATGCAAAATCACTGGTAAAGCCAACACTGGTGGAGACACGAGTAAGCCAATCGAAAATGGCCAAGGTAATTTGCATGCGAAGCGAGCCAAGTGTTGAACGCTTTGAGAAATCGCCCCGTGAATGTCTTGTCCCGCCGAAAGCAATAGACAACGGTGAATTTTTTCACGCATGCATGCTCTCCTGAAGACACTATAAATGAGGAGGCGCTATCTCGTAAACTCCATCCTTACGAACACCGAGTCTTATTTTTCGAGAGCTCTCGAGAGAAGCTAAAGTTAGAAGTTAGGAGACGTAAGAAAAGAGAGGGAAATAGGAGGTGGATAAAGAAATGTGAACCGTAGTTCGGAGAAATATAATGAGTGTTCATGTTTTTTAGAAATATGAACAAACTATTATTTGTATATGAAATAATGGTCTTAGTACACGTAGTATTTGATCTCGGGTTATTTTACGGTGTATTGTTTAATAAGATTATTTTGTAATGATCGGGCTTTAGTGATCTGTGGTACAACTTCAGAAAGGTTAGTATAAAATATTTGGGAATATTAGTATGATAAGTGTAATATTAGCACTAATTAATGTTAGCAGTATATGGAATCTCTTTATTTAGTATGTGAAATGAATGTAATGGTATAAATAGTGATGATAGTATTAGAGTAATGAGTTATATAATGTATGATGTAGGACATAATATGTAATGTTAGTTGAAGTAGTAGTAAATTGATTGACCGTATTGATATAATGAGTAGTTCATGAAATAATGATAGAAGGCGTAAATATTGATGTGAAGTTAGCGTAATTTTATTAGAATTAATAGTACATGAAATAACCTTATTTGTATATGTGATGTCAATTAAGAATATTGTAATGTTAGTGTAGTGGTAGTAAGATGTGAAAGATTTTATACCATGTCGTAATATTTGGTGTAATGGTTCGAGAATAATCCTGTGATTGCTATAATAATAGTACAATTAGAAGTGTGTGATTTTATATTTTTGTACATTATGTAGCAAGGATCGAAACTTCATACCACCTCCGCTACCACATATCCTCGCTTTCATCCCGTTCCTTGCCTCAAAAGACTATGTCTCAAACGGCGAGCCTGAAATCGGAGGGCTCGCGGCGCTTGCCAATGCAAGGCAGTCGAAATGTCCTAACTGCCACGCAAGCTAATGTGTTCTATGCCAAGACTCGTGAAAATAATGGGCGAATGTTCTACAAGTGCCCTTTTCTCTCTCAGAAGTGAAAAGCTAGTTTGATTCCTTCTTGTGCACACTATTTCTTCTATTCGATTTATGTAGTTGTTCCGAGATATCTCATTTCTTCGCACGGCCTAAAAGCTTGTTCACCTCATCACGTAGATCTCAGGTGCCAATATTTCCAAAGGGGCGACACCATGGACACATCGACGGAGCGCCCTACAACCATTGTACCACAAAGGATGCAGCGAGTTATGGAGGAGAGGATGGACCCTATGTTTGAGCAAGAGGTGAACATGATGTTCAAGATGGATCACATTTTAGATCATATGAAATGGTTAGAGAAGATTGTGTATGTGACTATTGTTCTTGTATTGTACTCTATTCTTATGAAGTAGTTCGCTTTTCGTAGAGGGGGCGAGTTGGTCACGGATATCTTTCAAGTGGTTTCAGCTTGTATCCGTGACTTTCATGTATCTCAGCAGAAACCATTTCTACACAAGTACCAAGAAAGAGAAAAAGGGGATTGAGTGAGAAGATAAGAGAAAAGAGGAGATTGGATGAGAGTTTATTTTAAAGAAACTATCTATTAGGAGCATAGTTTCTACATGTAGTGTCTAGATGATATGGAAGTTACAGAAATTATATACATTGGAACTGCCCTTACCGGGTCCGGTTTCTCGTTTTGCTGCACGGAACAACACTGCCCAGCGCGGAGAACAAAGCAGCGCCGGAAAAATGAGCCAAAAGGTAAATTCTCCCGACCACACAAAGCACTCGAATTGAATAATTCATCGTTGACCCATTGCGACGACTGCAGCTGCTCGTTGGGTGTAGCAGCTCTACAAAACTACGGAAGAGCCATCACGGGCTCGCTCGCTCTATCCCTGCTGCCATCTGCTCCCAAATCCCAACCACTCCAAACCAATTATTGACCCGGCGGAACGTAAATTCTCCCGACCACACAAAGCACTCGATGCTGCTTAGCAATTTCAGAAGGTAAACTCCCAACCACACAAATCACTCGAGTGGAATAATTCATCGTTGAGCCATTGCGACGACTGCACCTGCTCGTTGGGAATAGCAGCTCTACAAAACTCGTTGGAAAGAGCAATCCCGGTCTCGCTCTCCCCCTGCTGCCCTCCGCTTCCATTACTCCCAACCACTAAAAACCAACTATTGCCCCGGCGGCCGGTGGAGGAGATGGCGGCGGCTCTGGGCGCGGCGAAATGGCTCTTCGGCAAGGCGTTCGAGAAGCTGTCGGATAAGCTGGTGAAAGATTACGTGTCCAGCTCCGAGCTCGGCCTCGACTTCGAAAAGATTGAAACGGACCTGATGTACACCCAGGAGCTGCTGAACGAGGCCGAGGAGAGGGACATCAGCAACAAACCTGGCGGCCTGCAGGGGCTGCTGAAGAAGCTCAGCGAGAAGGCCGATGAGGCTGAGGACGCGCTGGACGAGCTCCACTACTTCATCATCCAGGACCAGCTCGACGGCACCCAAGAGGCCGCCCCGGAGGTGGCCGATGGCCTCCGCGGTCCTGCTCTCCACGTTCGCCATGCTGGCGGTAACTTGTTTTCAGACCTTTCCTTTAGGGGTACTAAAAATGATGACACTGAAGTTGCTGTTGAAACCAATAACCCACGCAATGCAAAAAGGGCCAAGTTCGATAACGATGACAAGTTGCCATTCAACAGAGTGGCCATGTCCAGCAAAATCAAGTCGGTGATAGAGGGATTGCACTACATATGTGCTCGTGTCTCCGACTTGCTCAATAAAAGGCCTACAACACGCAAGGCTGCTTCCTCGAAGCGGCCTCCCACCAGCTCAATAATCAGACAAGATGAGTTGTTATATGGGAGGGACACCATTTTAAACCAAACTGTAAATGATATCACCAGTGGCACAGATCATGGTGAAACTCTGTCTGTTCTTCCTATATTTGGCCCAGGGGGCATTGGAAAGACAACATTCACCCAGCACCTGTACAATCACGAAAGAACAAAAGCACACTTCCCGGTTAGGGTGTGGGTTTGCGTATCAACTAATTTTGATGTGCTTAAGCTCACCCAGGAGATTCTCGGGAGCATTCTTGCTAGCGAGAATGAGGAAAGCAACAAGGCAAATGATACAACCAATTTAAACCAGCTTCAGACATCCATCGCACAGAGGTTGAAATCCAAAAGGTTTTTAATCGTCTTGGATGATATATGGAAATGCAACAGTGAGGATGAGTGGAAAAAGCTATCAGCTCCATTCACAAAGGGGAAGCCAGAGGCAACATGGTTCTTGTCACAACTCGATTTCCTATGTAGCAAAAATGGTTATGAAAGCAACTACTCCAATAAACCTACAAGGTTTGGAGCCTGAGGAGTTCTTCACATTCTTTCAAGCATGTATATTTGGTGAAAATAAGCTTGAGCATTACAACGATGACTTAATTGAAATTGCAAGTCAAATTGCAAATAAATTGAAGGGTTCCCCACTAGCAGCCAAAACTGTTGGTCGACTATTGAAGAACAACCTTTCTCACGAACATTGGGTGGAAGTTCTTGAAAAGAATGAGTGGCGCAATCAAGAAAATGAAGATGATATAATGCCAGCACTGAAAATTAGCTATGACTACCTTCCTTTCCATCTCAAAAAATGCTTTTCGTATTGTGCCCTTTTCCCTGAGGATCATAGGTTTGATAAATTAAAGATTACGCGTTTTTGGATTGCAGTAGGCATCATTGTTTCTAGTGATCAACATAACCATGAAGCGATCGTAGCCATAAATAAAACTTGAAAGGAGTTTTCATTATAGTGTGCATATATATAAAAAATCTTGTTAGAGGAGGATGGAAAGGTGGAAAAGAAGCAAAGAAGGGGGCGTGAAGGGATGGACCTCGCGTGACCATATATAGATATGTTCTCTCTAAAGAATCCATGAAGTCACTCAAATTAGCAATACTAGTCATCGATGCGTGCATCCGTACAGTTAGCAATTTATATAAATAGATCTAATCTATAATGCATACAATAATATCTTCTCGTCTTTATTTCTATTTCGGTCATTGCTTCTTTATTAGATGCTTGAAGATGGCGAGTAGATAAGGAAAGCAAAATTTCTCTATATGGTACTTCTCTAATTTACTATATATTTCTTATGAAGAAATAAATAAATAGATCTAAACTGTGAATGAAAATGATTAAGGAGATTGGCGACTAAGATTTTCTCGTCTTTTACAATAATATAGGATTTTCTAGCAATTTTCTTTTTCCTGCCACATCATCAAAGTTGCATGACTGTTATGTCCCCATAAAATTTCACGTTTGACAAAAGTTGGCGACAGTTGCATGCAAGTAATTTGGATGGTGGTGGCGAAATCTCCGCGAGCGATCGCCAGCCAAAACCGCGTCGAGCAGTTCCTATGGTGCGTCCTTTCCTTTCTTATAAATCCTGCGATGGCATTATAGCGTTCTATGACGTGTTGGCAAGGCAAAAGAGAAGGCCAGGAGGCGAGATATTAGTGTGTTGGTACTCATAGCTTGAAATTTTCACAAAGTTCAAAATTTTTATTTATTTCATTGGATTCTCATATTGCGGGTAATCTTGAGGAAGATTTATTGGCACATTGCTCGGCTTTATTGAACTTGATGCAGCTTTGAGAAGGTTAGTTAGAAATCGTCATGAGTGTGTATTATTTTTGTGTTATTAGGGTATTTAGTACATTAATAGTGCGATATTTGCTCTGAGATGGACATGCTGTTAAAATTTATTTCGGAGAAGCGGCGTAGTTTTGCGGGGAGTCGTGGCGTTGATAACTGTCTACGTAGATAGCACAATAGCCACCCGAATGAACTCTGGCGGCTCAAATCACATGTCATCGCTCTCTGCGTGTGAACCTTGAGGCGCCTGAGTTCGTTTCGATGGGGTTAAATCCTGATTTGTCCCCAACATTTCGATGGTTGTGTACGCTCTTCGTTACGGAATGAAAGCGTGGGCTTTGTATGTCCGCAATGGTGAAGAAAATTTTGAGGTAGGAGTATCGTGGAGATATTGCCCACGGCACGAGCAGGATGGCCTCTACCTCGGCGATGAGAACATGACATATCACCACCACGAACCATCAATTGTGAGAGGGGCATCGGAAAGAAGAAGCGAGGCGGCGGAGGTGGATGGGGAATGCATGGATGATGAAGGCGGAAGCGGGGGATGAAGGCGGACAATGATGACCCAACACCGGCTATACAATACTTGGGGCCATCGGTCGGTTGGATTGTACCCTCACGGATTCTGATAACATATCCGCATTAGGGTACTCGAGCGATGTCCAAAGCGGCCAGCGTTTCGTAACAAAGGCGGAGGCCATTCACTTTCTTAGCAATTATGCCGTCCACGACAAGGCGGAGCACACTGCGTCTCGGTCGGAGCCCTCCTCGTATGAGGTGAGGTGCCGAAGTTCGGATTGTCCCTTCTATGTGCGGGTTCCTGAGACCCAAGCACGAGGACTACTTTGTCATAAGTAGAAATAGGCCTCATCACGTGCGCGGAGGAGTCCATAAGAAACATGAACCGACTTGTGGGCGCGAGGTTCATAGCTCGACTCCTCGTGACCATTGTTGGAGCGGACATAGGGATGACTCCGTAAAATTATCGAGGAGGTCGGACTAGAAGCGGGATGGTCATCACGTACCATACGGCATGGAGAAGCGAAGGCATTGAAGATGTTGTTCGGGATTCGAGTCTTTCAACTATGCCCTAGGTTCTTGCGGAAGATCGCTATAGCGAACCGTGCACTTTCGATTCGCGATGGCGATGAGCCCATCATACTAGAAGATGGGTCCATCACTCGGCGGCCGGTACCTCATCGAGATATTACGGTCATTGGTCAATGCGCCGAAGCTTTCGGTATGTAGACCGGTCATATGTGTGGGCAGGACATTCCTTAGTGGAAAGTTCCACGGGACGCCTTCGGCCTTTTCGCTGGCGATGCAAATAACCAAATCCTCGATGGCGTTAGCTCTCGTCGAGGCGAAACAATAACGATTGGTTGTGGTTCTGACTCTACTCAAAGCGGGTCGTCGGTGCAAGGCGCGTATCGTTGTCTCGGGCGAGAACAAAGGCATCCTCCACGCGTTGGATGTCATGCCGCAAGACACATCCTCACGAGACTAGGCGGCCCGTCGAGATGGTGCATCGCGCCACCTTAGTGCGAACACATACACAAGGTACAAGAACAAGGCCACGGTCAAGAGATTCAAAGCTATGTGCTGCAGAACCAAACACACAAGTTCAGCGATATGGGCGACTACGAGACCACCACGAAGATGATGGAGGGCGACCAATCCCGGGGGCGGCAACTCCGTTCGCAAATGGTGGGAGGCGGGCCGTGGTTTCTCGGACTCGGCCACCTTGACCCGGTGGATCGCGAAACCGGCGGGCGATGGGCGCTACTCCACGACCACGAGCGGAGCGAGGTATGGGCGAACCATAACCGCGCAAATCATCTCACCTTCTTGTATTCATTTCCATACTGGTGGCGGACACCATCATAGGTACAGCGTGATGACAACGAACATAAGCGGGCGTTCAACAACGTCTTGAAGGGTGTCGCGCTCTTCCGTTGTGTTCAATCATTGAGCTCACATTCTACGGGTGGTGATTACAAGATCGCGATAGCGGCGACATCGTCGTCTGTCTGCCGAAGTGGAGAAGATGCTCGCGGAGAGAAGGAAGAAGCGCACTTCCGCACAAGTTTATGACTGAGGGCGAATATATTTGAGGTCATGTGCAAGCCTGAACATGCATCCGGGTATCTCGCGGGGACCCGTACAACAATGTCGACTAGAGGCGAGCAAGTGGCGTGCCGCGCAACAAGCGAGCTTCAACACATTCCGTGCTCCCATGTGCTCGCCGCGTATCGCGACATGGGTGGGCGATGCATCCGCAGTTCATCTCGCCTTACTACACGCGCATGCTTTGAAGAACACATGGCGTCCTAAGATGAGTTCGTTCTGTCGGGCGAACTACAAGATTATGGAAGGCCCAACACGGAAACCATATCCCGCGACTAGGCGCACAACATAGGGAGGCCAAGGGGCACCAGTTGCAAGGTGACATGGGCCTGGTGATCACGGTGGGCGGTTCGAAAATGCAAATTATGTAAACAACACAGGCACGATCGTAGGAGGTCCCCAATCCACCGTATGTAGTCATTTGGCTTTGATTATGTGTGAAATGTTCTCTGCCCCATCATGTCAAATCACTCTTGTGTTGCCAAATTTGAAATAAATCGATGCCGACTTTCTCTGAAGTTGTCTTTCTTAATTTATTGTATCTACTAGTCTTGTCAAATCACTCATGTGTTGTCATCTTAAATGTCTGATGATGCCGGCTTCTCTTAAGCATCGACATTTTTAATTGTAGCTCGCGATAATGTCAAATCACCCATGTCTTGTTAAATGCACACTTTCTCGAGTGGGCGAATAGGCAGCACACCACAACCTTGTCGATGTGGCCAATGAGCTACTTTCGGCTTTCTCAAAATGATTCGACAAAACTCTGCGAGACCACCAGCGACTACGGCACTATCTCGGTAAAGATGGGTGGCGAATCGTGCGGCTTTGATGATGGGTGACAAGTCATGCGACTTTTCTTAGAAAGTGACAAGTCCCGTGTAAAGGCGACCGCGTGCCGTCGAGGTGGATCGGCGGGGCCACAGGGGCGTCCTCGTTCATCTTTGCGGGGCACTGCCCGTCCTCGTGTAAAGGCGACCGTGCCGTCGAGAGGTGGATCGGGCGGGGGCACTGGGGCGTCTCGTTCGTCTTTGCGGGGGCACGCCCGTCCGTGTAAAGGGGACCGCGTGCGTCGAGTGGATCGGGCGGGGCACGGGGCGTCCTCGTCTAGAGGGGGCGTGCCACTACACATCATCAAAGGCATGACTGTCACATCATCAAATGCATGCAAGTAATTTGGATGGTGGTGGCGGGGAATCTCCGCAGTGACAGTCGTGCGGCTTTGATGATGGGTGACACGTCGTCGACTTTTCACGAGGATGCGGGCCGACAAAATGGACAAGTCTTGTAGTTGTGTGGAGTAACCCTCACCACCACTATAAAGGTCCGAGTGGTAGACATCCAACCGCAGCAAACCCGCAATAGCGTCACTGAATCTACACAAATTAGGGCACAATGTCGTTCTCTAATCGCCTCTTGACAGGCGAAGTCATCCGCCGAATATCCGGATGGGAGTTGCGTCGGCGCCCGATTCGGGTTGCCACGACCGTCATTGCAACCTCACGGCGAAGATGATGCAATCTACCCATGGAGAACCACGCCCGCTTCGCTCTTCTGCGTAGTCGCACTCACGAGGTAAACCTCTTGGCGTCCACACAATCTGGGTAACACTACCATCTCATGCATCGTTCTTTCTTTTCTCGGCCACGAGGGCGGTGTTGCTTCTTCCATGGATCGGCGGCGGAGCAGCGTGACTACAAATTTCTCAACAAGCGCCACGCCTACCCGCTTGAGAACTTCACCCGTGGGAGGCGCGGGATATGTCCTTTTTCTAGATCGGCGAGCTCGGGGCGGTGTGCAAGGCCAACCAATCGGTGAGTTTCATCGTCATACTCTTGTTAAACTCACAAATTAGTAGTTCTAAGCAGATTCGCCGCTACAGGGAGTTCAAGGACATTCAAGTCAGCGGAGGAACCTCCTCGGGGCCACCGCCCGGCGTTTGCGTACATGGCACGGAGGCGATGGTTGATACTGCCAAGGTGATCTAGCGGATAGGAGATTCTGGTGCCCCTGGAGAGATGAATGGTCTTTGGTACTTCAGCCGGTGGACGAGCGTACCACCCATCTCGGGCAACTTGCATGGGATAAGCTGGGGAACAACCCTCTCCGTGGTGCCACTACCGCCAGAAAAGCCGGACCCGAATCGCCTACGGTGTTATGCAACCACCAAAGCGGGCATCTTGCGTGTTGCGAGGCACGCCGGTTGTCCAAGCATAAGCCCAACACACACCTCTGCACCATATAGTGGAGTCGGCCAAAAGCAGGCGGCGTCTCGCATGTCTCCGCCAGCGGCCAACCACAGAGTGCGGAGGGGTTCCTCTTCTCGAAGAAGGGACAAGAAAGCGGCCGGCGAGGTCCGCAACACGCATCAAATCCTTGACTCGTTCGCGAGACCATCGCGAACGGGTGGTATTAACATAGGGGCCAGCTGCGAATCGGGATGACATGCCCATATGGGAGGCACAAATCCACATAAACAACAACCAAAATTTAAGTCTTATACACAGGAGCGTCGGCATAGGCCACCCAATCGGCGGCAATTTGGGGAGGCTACGGAACCCATGGAGTTCTTTCATAGTAGGGATTGGCGGTGTCCAGATGGTGGTCTTAATACTAGAACGGGTCGAATATATATCTGAAAATGTATGACATCATTCATTTGTACCGAGATAAGCGAACGATCATTTATTCCACCATGACGACAGTGCTTTACGTTAGGTAGTTAAATCCTTTGTTGTAATGCCCTTGTAATATCATCTAATCTATTGCTTATTTTATCATCCGAACTTTCGGTATATGTGCCCTATATATGTATTGTTTGAATTTTAAAAATTCCTCATATCTTAAAATAATTTGAAATTTTTATGTAATATCAGCGATATCGAGGAACCTCCATAAAGAGTGTCAAAATTTTTCGGCGTCGTAAAAGTTTCCATGGTTTAGTGGCGCAAGTGCTTTTTCGATTTTAGCAACAAAATGCCGAGAACAGCGTCAGGCTATCTCGCTATCGTAAGTGGTAGCCGCATTAGTGAGCCCGCCCTTGATTTTTTACATTTTTTTGGACCATATGTCCACATCGCGAGACTCAAAACCCTAAGTGGCCACGATTCACGATGCTTCGTGCGCGAGTGCCTTTTCGATTTTGGTAACAAAATGCCGAAGACGTCCGACCATCTCGCAAACGGCGAAGTGCTATGCCACGTTCGTGGCCGCCGTGCTTTTTCCGTCATTTTTACATATATTCGACAAGATTTATAAATTTTTAAAAATTAGACGGTTTCAAAAATTCATAGAGCTTGATCATTATATGAAAGTTTTATAGGAACATTAGTGATGCATCATAACCATGGACAAAATTTTAAAATTTTCTAACGTGGTTTGTTTCATCTTTCATTCGGTTCAAACTTGTCGGCGGACGTTTTATCCGACAGTTGTATTGTTTGAATTTTAAAAATTCCTCAGATCTTAAAATCATTTGAAATTTTTATGGTAATATCACTGATTTATCAGGAATCTCCATAAAAATTTCAAAATTTTTGACGTCGTTACGGTCCTTTTATTTTTTATCTGTGAGCGTCTTTATGTCGGTGCAGAAGCGAAAAATGGCGTTCGGGTATGGGGCCCCACCCATACGGAATTTAAATCGGTAATGCATAGCGAATTTGAATTTCGGGTATGGGGTGCCCCCATACGAAATGATTCCGTTAAAGATTACGGAATTTGGTTTCGGGTATCGTACCGCATTTTCGATTCCGGGTAAGGCGGGTTTTTGTAAATCGCAAATATGTTGTATCGATTTGTAATTACGGGCGTAATTTGTACTGTATTCAAAATTTCGGTTTACTTCATCGTCTTCGGCATATCTCTCTCAGTATAAAGCGAGTTTCTTTCCACATCATTTCATCAAAATTACCCACTTTTTGCCTGCTCTTTAATTATCCACCTTTGCCACTTGTTAGTGCTCTTTGCAAATAAACTTTTATCTCAAATTGAGTTTAAATCATTGTACATTTAGATTGAGCAGTATTATTCGAGACGCAAAGTGCTTTTTGCAAATAAATTTTTGTCACAAATTAAAATTTTGTTACATACGAACATATGACTAGTGTAAATATATATGACAGATAGGGTACCATGTTTCAGGAGTTCATTTTTCCATTGCAGGGACAATAGCCCAGCTATTTGATGTTGGGGAAGAGGAGTGCTCCGTCGTCATCCTTTGGGCGCACTTGTTGCCGCCCTGGCGCTCACTTTGGTCGACGGTGTTCATGTCACTCGTGTCCCGACATCCAGCTGAACGGTGATATGAGTACATGACAGCATAGGAAAATGGTGCTCAAAGTCATCTTAGAAGCTCATTCAGCATTTCAGCAAAACATTGTGTCAGGACATTTGTATAATGTACATGGGAAAAAATGATTTACAGATAAACGGAATGTAGCGCGACATAACAGCCTCTTTCACACCAACAAAGAAAGATTTACTCAACTCTAAAGGGAAATTCCATATGCTGATTTAACAATACATAGGGCCTGTTTAGGGATCTATAGTTTTTATAAGAGGTCATTTGGCAAACCACTAATTCTCCCATAATAAGCTGCAAAAGCAGCTCCCACTACTTTTGGCTTTTCGGTCTGTCCATGTGGCTAATGATAGGTATCATAAATCGCCAATGATGAATTAAAGTATGGAGCACCCGGTACAACGCGATGTGGGAAAAAGATAAATGCACTAATATTACAGTTATCTTGTAAATTTTCATATCAGGGTGAGCTGCAGCTTTGGGCGGTGAGGCTGAGGCTCAACAACTTCCATATGAATCATAACAGTCTGCAGGACAGCATAACTTGTGTTTGTTCCGGGCTTGATTACTCTCTGGTACACCTCGTCTACAACCCAATCACCCCCTTGTCTCCTTTGGAGTAAGGTAGATGGGCCCTTCTATGCCAAATCTGTTCAGAAAAGGAACAGACGATCAGCAGATACCATTGACTTCCACAGCTCATACGATTGTAGAACGTGTTGAGGTGATTATTCTTGTACATAATCATTTGACAAGAAAAAATTAACGCATTCCCTGGTTGAGAACGAGAGAGAGAAAACACACACACACACAATGCCAACAAAATGGTCCAATGCCTCAATATTTATTATATATTGAAAAAACAGAACAGCCAAATAATATGTCGAAGAACACCTGCCATATCTGATTTCTAAGAAATACGCTAAATGACCACAAGATTCAAGTTCCAAATTCATGCAAGAGAATACCCTACTTGGATTACCTCAGGGCCATCAGTATCAAGTTAATATGAGGATTGACGGGGTTTTGCTGGGGGCGCAGTTTTTTGTTGCTCTTGTGAGCAGCATGGTAGGGCTAGCATATCAAGTACATGAGCTGGAGCATTACGCCACACAGTAGAAACATTTGCATCAGCTTTATCTTATTCTTATGTTGATGCATCGACAAAATAATGCTACGACACACACGGACACACACACACACACAGGAGAGGGGGAGAGAGAGAATCCATACTTTGGAACGAAGACTATGAAACCATTTGCCTTGATCTTTACTATTCTAGCTTCAGTGTCAGTTGGCCTGCACAGTAAAAAGTGCAGCAGTCTTAATAATCATAACTAGATCGGCCATTCAGAAAATACTGATGTAGAGAGTTATGTAGAGTCCTAGAACAGACTTAGGGCCATTACTTTCTGCCCTCATCCTAATCACAATTTCACATACTATCTACTGCTAGCCTATCAAGGTATCACAAACTTATGCCATTGACAGTAAAATCTGCACCTTGTCCTGAAATATATGAGGGTGTGGAGCTCAACCGATGCTCTGCTTGCCATCTGGGCGTTTCGGTGTCTATAATTCAAGTCTGCATCATAATAATATCAGTATCAAGTAGCAAAACATATAAAGAGCCGTACATCAGTAGTGTATTTGATATCTTACTGTCAGCGGCCTGTAAGTTGTGGACCATCCTGAAAGACCGGTGGAAGTTTAAATACCCAGTGCAGCAGCTAGCAACCTATGCACGACAACATCTGCAACAAAAGGATAGAGAATCAAACACCAACCTCGCAATTCATAGGCTCTTCTAATTCTTCTACAGCATAGAGCTGCATAATTAATTGATTACAGGCTTCCTGTGCTGGTGCTGGAAGTGCAAGACCATCCACAGGTAATGCTTATTTGTGGACAAAATGTCATTTTCCATACTGTAACTGTGTCTATAGACTTTAGTACTCTACACTGGGTTACAAAAACATCCATTTTGTGCAAAAGGTTCAAAAAAAATCCAACTAAACTTCCGCACTAAGATAATTAGCTCAAAGGCAGGAGAAAGAAATAATCAAGTACAATGAAGGGCCTTGAAAGTCCTTGCAGGTCCAACAATCATCAATCAGATTCGAGTAATATCTTGAGCATCTAAGGGTGAGAGAAACTAACCTGCATATCTGCGAATAGGAGAAGTGAAATGAGTGTAAAGAGGAGCTGCAAGCCCATAATGGTAATACTCGGACAAGCTTAAATCTCCACTGCAAAATAAACTGCCTGTTCGTTGCAACAGGAAAGTTATATGGATATAGTTGCAATCAGTAAGTTAGAATAGTGTGAACTTCAATATAGTTATCTTACTTGTGTCATGCATCTAGTTGCCAAAATTCTGATAAGCTTATTGAAATATGGATCATCAGTCTGCAAGCCATGCAGTAACAAGGGGGTCAGTATAACACTCCAAACAAATATAACCCTACTACAGTGCATTATCAGCTTGAGTGCATTACTCCATAGAGTAAATTAATACAGCACATTCTCACCTTTGCATTGTCAAGTGATTCAGCTAATGCTTTTGAGGATGACACATCCAGATTTAGGCCAACAGAAGAGGCAGTACGGAGTAATGGCTCAAGCATCTCCTTTGTTGGGCTGGGGTGACGCCTGATACCAATAAAAGAAAAATTAGAAGGCTCAGAAAAAGTCAGCAAGTCAAAATGACTTTTGAATTGATCTACATAATTTAAAGCATTACATACATCTGGAAAAAAAAACTAAAGAAGCAGTCACTAATAGTATCTGAAACAATTCCTTGGCCAAGAGAACATTGTTGTTAAGAATTGATTTGCAAGATAACATATTTTTTCACTTGCCGATATATGATGTATCGCTTTTTAGCCTTTAGTATACAGAACTAAAGGGCAGCTTTACATGCCAAACATTGCTACTGACCATGAGTACATGAGCAATCGTATCTCTGCAACATGGTATACATCTGAAGACGTTTCGACAAGCATGACAATTTTGGCACCCTATTTCATTGGACTAAACTTTCTTGTGTTATTGGTTATTGTATGATTGTGTCTAGCAGCTCTAGCTGACTAGCTCTATAAGCTTGAAGAAACATTTCACACAGTGTATTCAACTATGTTTATGATGTGGTCAACATTTCCAAGGGCTTTCCTAGATATCCATGCCAGAATGATAACCTGATTTGAATGTGACAATATCAAAATAGAACAAAAGTGTACCTTAGCAATGAACATAAGGGGTGCTTCAAAATCTTCTCAGCAACAGAAACATTTGCAGCCAACATAAACTCTTCAATCATTTGATTTGCCTCGCGAATTTGATAGATTCCTGTGAACTTGTGTATCACTACCTTATCTATTCAAATTTAGAAATAGTGCACCTATCAGGTTCACAAAACCATATACCTATGTCAAGAGGATCATGGGTTTCACTATCAATTTCAATTTGACTTCTGCTGAAGCAAGAGTTAGAGCCCTCTTTCTAGCGTCGATGTCTCATGATCTACATAAGCCTTGAAAACATAAGTCTAAAAATGATATTTCATAGTAATAGACAAGAACATTTATAGCAGGACAAGATGGGTTAACACAAGAGCAAACCTTTGCTAATGAATTTAAGTTCCGCGATCTACAGTCAGTGGATCGACCAAACGGCTGCAAATTCAGGGGTAAAAACAACCAAGTTCATGATGATGTTTTTGACCTGCTAGACCAACTTAAATTCTACTTTCACATATAAGTATGTTCAAGCTGAGAAGGTGCAATTGACATAAGGCACCTGTCATCCATTCTTGCTTGCGCTTCCACATAAGACATTGCAGCACAGGACTTGATAACACTCTTTGTGTATCTTGTGGATATGATATCAGCATGAGGTGTCATTGTCTGTGAGTATTCCAAAAATACCAAAACACCAAGAAGCAAGTATTATACGCTTCTGTAAATGCAAAAGACGGATGTAACTGCTTCATACAAAACATTAAAATTTAGAAATGCCAAAGGGCAGATGACAATAAATATTCTGGTTATGATATAGAGCATCAGAAATGGGAGGCTTCTTGATTCCAAAATATAGGAACTATTTTATGACTCGGTCACTCGGATCTAATAGTTTAGTAGCTTATCCAGCACAAGGCAGCCTTGGAGAAGGCTTTCTTTAGGGAGAAGGACCGCAATATACACAGGACCGCAGCATATACACCAAGTGCAGTTCAATGGTAATCATGAGGTGGCAAGCACAAGAGCAAATTAAATATTATAAGAACTAAAAGGCAAAGATGTATTAGTAAATGTCCCAAATTACCACATGACACACGAATGAACAAGCATACTGAAGGCTGGAACAGAAAAGATATGTGCAAAATCATGCAGTAATCTCTGAGCTTGAGTGCAGTATGGACAATCTGAGTTCATAGAGTTAGTAGGAAGAGGTGTGGACATCAGCTCTGTATAACAAAAGCTTTTTATAATACGAGCAGACAATGTTCACTTAACAGAACACATTTAGATATCCTTATGTATCAGACAAGGCAACATTACAACAACAAAATGTCACGAACTTGACTCACCCAAATGACAGAGAATGCCAACCTCTCAACATCAGCACGAAGAGAACAAACATCTGGAAACCAATGAAATTCAGAGAAACCATCAGTCACCTATGCCAGTACATATTAACATTACAGGGAGTATTCTGAATTGAAATAGCAATAATCCACTTCAATTGATTCGGTAATCGGTATGGATGCCATATAAGTAACAGCATTACCTTCGGTTAAAGGCTTTGGAAGCATGTCAATCCTCTGTCCCACAAGATAAACAGAAGTGCCCCTTTGTGCAGCCTCCTCATCAAGAGGAGTACCAGGATGAACAAAATTAGTGACATCAGCAATATCTGGTCAGCCCAAGTCAAGAGCTGCAATCTCCATATCAATAGCAATTAGCAATAGTATAAAAGGTGCATGGAATAGAATGTGGAAGAAACATACAAAATTGATATCAATGGCAGATAGCTCAGGTTAGAAATAGAATTGGTTTTAGTCGGACATAATGGCTTTCAAGTAACACAAGTACCTCATGATACTCATTATTGTACATCAGCAATGCCCAAAACCCATTTTCAATATGGAACATCGATTGGCCTTCATATGTCATTAAGGTTTCTTATTCCCAAAACCTATTGAGAATGACTAAATGCCCATTGAGACAATTGATTTATCAACCAAGAGGATTTCTAAATTGACCTTGCTCCAAGCCGAGATCATATAGAACTTATTGGAAACCATCAACATTACACTTTTCTTCTTCCTATTTGACATCTGCCTGTGCATATATAACTATATGCTACATCCAACATCACATTCTTTGCATATTTACTTCTTCCATTTGTAACAAAATAATCAATCTTATGTGAATAAGAGAAAGCTCAAAGCCAGGTAGATGCAAAAGAGCCTACTCACAATTTGCAAGAATGAAGCTATCATCAACTAAAAGAAAGCCTACAAGGTAAATTTAACTCAAAGGTAACTAAGTAGAAGTACAAAAGCTCATAAGACTAACTTGCGTTCTAAATTTGAGCAGTGTAAACACAAAGTAAATTGATAAAGGATACGAACTCCTTCAAAATTCCCATTTGGAAGTGGCGTACAATGTAGAGCATCGTCAATATCCCTACAACCTAAACAGCAGTTGATCCGTAAGAACTAAATCCAACTACAGAGATAGCAATAGAATACATGCATCATGATTAGCTTACCAGGTGGATCCACACTAAAGACTCTCACATGCCGCAAGTCTTGCCTATTAGGATTAGCCAAATCTTCAGGTGATAATGTCCAAGGCAAAGGTGGCAAACAAGCAAGGACTTGTGTAGAGAAAGGTCTTGTGTTGATATCATTCTCTAGTAAGACAACCTGTTCCATGCATATACATCACTTAGAATGCTCGTGTCAAGCACATGCTCCTAGATGGAAGTCTTGATAAGGTAAGTTGCAAATGCAGCTCCTTTATAGTAATTGTAAATGTTGTGCTGAATAGCACCCGATGCAGCTGTAAGCTTTAAGTATCAAAACTTGCCTCTGTTTCAGTATCTTTGTCACCAATTTCTCCTATAATCCGTACATAGTGTCCTGATGGATATCGAGATAAGACATCCCATGAATCAACTGCAACAACAATCCTTTTCTTCAGAATATTCTCAAGCTGTCTAGTTTGAATCCGAATCTTAGGAATCCTTCGATCTTTTGACACAAATAAAGCATGAACAATGGCCCCACTACCAGCAGGCATGGGCATTGGCTCCAAGGACCCACAATACCTGCAGTAAGCAAGCATTTTATGCATAAAAGTACATAAAACAACAGAAAGTTGTAATTAAAAACTTAATAGTTTGGTAGATGACAATCTAAGTGCCAACACAATAGCAGGGCATAAATTCAAGTTTCATTAGTTAAACCCATCCATCATTTAGGCATGCCAAATACATGCAGAGAAGATCCTTCTAAGTTAGTCTAAAATGATTACATGAACTGTGTGTCTTCACAGGTCATTTCCAGATCAGGAGTATATAGTTTAATTAGAAAATCACACTCAGGACTTAGAACTAACGAATTCCAATTCCGCTTGATGATGCCGACAACCGTCCAACTGGGCGACTGGGGACAGAAGCAGGTGATGATCCAACTCTTGACTGCGTGGAATTAGCATTCCGTGGAGCATCATCAGCACTATTTGGAACCAAATGGACATCCTCTTCATCGTCATCTTCTGAAGGACCATAAACATCCATCAAAATAAGAAAATGAGATAGGTTGAAGATCGAAGAACATACCATCATCATCTGCGATGAATGACTTTGACTCATGCCATTGATCTTGTGGAAAGAGTTCAACAGCAACTATATCTCCATCGAAGGCCCTGTTCATATTTGAACGGCCACGGATAATAATCTCATCACCAATGCTCTCACTTCCAACATAAGCTTCAAATGGATTGTAACGATTAACTCAAGCTTCCCTGATGGTAAATTCACAGCGCAGACCAGATGTAATTTCTGACATAGGTTTATGCTGCAATAATAACAAGAGAGCAATGATGTATAGTTGACACTAGATGGTAATTGTCATCAAGAAAACACAAAGGAACAAATATATAGTTAGGAACTTAGTATACCTCACTGTAAATTACTTTCTTTTGGATGGTCTAAGATCTTCTATATCTTCCATTGTAGCATCTCCGCTAGTTGGAACAACTACCAAATCAACAAACCAGGCTGCATAGCGTCGATACATATATATTCGACTGGAACCAGAAATAGTTTATTGAGACTACCGTAAACCATTTCTCAGTATGTTAAAAGATTCAGCTATCAGTTTATTGTAACATAATATCCAAAAAGCACCTGTCTCTGCATTAAGGCCTTCGGTAGCTTTCCATTTGTTATCTCTATCATTTGTAATCAGCAAAACTTTTGCACCCTCACCAAGATGGCTTTGGTAACCAGCAACACAAATTGCTGACAGGAAAAACATAGCCAGTAAAGAACAGAGCATACATCAAAATATCCTATGTGCAGTGCAGCTATCAATGTATATGAAATAAGTGGGAATGAGACATCACATAAACCAAGATAACAAAACAAATCTGGTACCTCTATCATTACGATCATTTGGACTCTCCCCAACCATCTCTTTGACATAAGTATCCCTGTTTTTTCAGTAAATGAGAAATCTTAATCTTGTGACCAGGAAAAAAGAAGGTTGCTGATACTAAGCATATTTAAGTTCAGATATGAACAGCTTACACATCTATAGGGACACACAAATAAAAGTAAAAGTGTGAATTAAGTGGCACATAAGTAATTGCGCATTTGTAGGTGCTTGCATAGACACATTTTGCCAATACAATCATGCAGATGCTACTAAAATTGAGGCCTGATGGTCATGCATCCCAAAGAAAATTGTCGTTGGAGGAAACACCACTTGAACACAGTTTTAGGAAAGACGAAATCAACTGGCCCAATTAATAGAAATTACTCGGTATCAGCTTTGTTACTCTAAAAGAAAATGTGGCCAGAGTATCAGATCAGATGCAGTCCTTGAACTTTCGTCAATTTTCCCATGCTAGCAACTTAATTATACTTCTATAACTACAGCTTCGGTGGTTTATCTACACCATTCCATCGACTAGAAATTTAAACTTGTATTGCTTCAGATAAGAAATGAGCACAAGTACCGGAGGCTAAACTCGCATCCAACTAATCAAAACAACCACTGAAACAACCCAAGGTAGAATCCTGGCGCACCTGTGGTGCTCGTTTGTGAACACGAAGAACCTCCGTGCTGTGTTGGTGCACAAGGCTTTGATCCTATTGTACACGGCGAGGTTCTTATTTTTCACCTCCTCCAGCACCACCGACAGCACGACAACATCGTCAATCGCTGGATTCTCCAACAAATCGATCTGCAACAACCTCTCAACGCATCAGCCTTCAGAACCCCAACCCTAATCCCTACAGGCACGCTAAACAGGAGAGGGATGGAGCTGGAGACAGCGCCACCTGATGGAGCACGACGTTGGTATCGACAACGAGGATGGCGGCCGCGCCGGCGCTCGAGTCGGCGGGCGGCCGCGTCACAGGAGGAGCAGGAGGCGCCACAGGGGATATCGTCCGGAGGTAGTGCTCCTGACCACCTGCGGAGGAGGGAGGATGGGGTTAGCCATGGTTTGGGGGCTTCGCTGGGTGGTGGTGTTACAAATAGTGACCTTCACGACGCGGCCTTGCTTCGTCTTCTTCACGAAGGACTTGCTCTGCAGCATGTTGGCGCGGTCGACGGCGTGCAGGCGGGCAGCGGCGTGGAGCGTGAGTGAGACGGGCCTACACCGTCGGCGGCGAAATGGCGGCGGCCGCAAGGTACAGGGGTTTAGTAGATTTGGTGCGTGCCGGGCCCAACCGGCCGGTTGGGTACTGGGGCTGAGCTGAGCCAGCCAGGTTTGGATTTGGGTTCGAGTCCGTTCCGCGCGGGACGATTCGTTTTGACTTCTGAACATAACCATGAAGCGATCGTAGCCATAAATAAAACTTGAAAGGAGTTTTCATTATAGTGTGCATATATATAAAAAATCTTGTTAGAGGAGGATGGAAAGGTGGAAAAGAAGCAAAGAAGGGGGCGTGAAGGATGGACCTCGCGTGACCATATATAGATATGTTCTCTCTAAAGAATCCATGAAGTCACTCAAATTAGCAATACTAGTCATCGATCGTGCATCCGTACAGTTAGCAATTTATATAAATAGATCTAATCTATAATGCATACAATAATATCTTCTCGTCTTTATTTCTATTTCCGGTCATTGCTTCTTTATTAGATGCTTGAAGATGGCGAGTAGATAAGGAAAGCAAAATTTCTCTTCTATATGGTACTTCTCTAATTTACTATATATTTCTTATGAAGAAATAAATAAATAGATCTAAACTGTGAATGAAAATGATTAAGGAGATTGACGACTAAGATTTTCTCGTCTTTTACAATAATATAGGATTTTCTAGCAATTTTTCTTTTTTTAGATTAACATGAAAATTTCTAGTATTTTTTTGCTAATGTAGGGGCTTCTAGGAAAGCCTCTAATTAGTATATAAAAAGATACTCATATTGTTATATGCAGATGCACAATATTAAAATAATTAGCAACATATCTATGTATTATCTTATTAAAATAAAGAAAAAAATCATCTGCTAGAAACTATAATATTAATCAAAGTAAAAAAAATCTACATCGTCGACTTTTAGTAAATCTAAATTATAACGATGAAGATTGATTAGATATACTTGATCATAGCAGCAAAATACAACTCTAAACGAATTCAGCTTTTTCTTTTTCTTATTTAAATAAGCATAGAAGGAAGAACCCCTTTTTACAGTCTAATCACTTTTCTAGCCATCTAATAGACTGTTTTTGTAAATCTAGCCCTTTTCGAACATAATTGTAAATATAGCTTTATCCTCAACCGCGAAAACATTGGAAGGTGACATGTGGCGAAAAAGTGAGAAATCATCTTTTTCTAGTCCTCCATCTCTTTTTTTACAAATATAGCACATACTGAACATAATTGCAAAAATAGTTATATCCTCAACTATGGAAGAATCAGAAGGTCACCAAGACTCCTTCCACACTACCCGACTACTACAACACGAGCGCTTATGCTCCCACTCTTGCCCTCTCAGGGCGTGGCAGCACCTGCTCCCACTCTTGCAAGCTCGCTCCGCGCTCCCGAAACGAGCAGTCCTAGCTTCCACGCTCCTCGGGTGCGATAGGAGACATGTGTTTTGGCTAAAAGATTCTATTATTAATTCAAATGTTCATCTTAAAAACCTGTATATCCCAAATATTAGATAATTCTAAAGTACTTAAGTTTTATCTATAATAAAATTATAACAAACTTAGTCACGCAAATATGCAGGCCACCTTGTTGATTACTACAAAAGATTATTCAGCAAGGCATCTTACTCAGTATGCCATAGATCACCGTGTGGTGAATGAAATGGCAAACATTGTCACGATTAGGGGTGAAACGGGCGAAATTTTCCGACGCTTCGAGAAAACGAACGAAGCTCTTTTTGAAGCGGAAGCGAAGCGAATTTTTTCCGAAGCGAAGCGAAGCGGAGAGTTAATTCCGCGAAGCGGAACGGAAATTCGGGTAACTCAAACGAATTTCGAACATGCTCGCCGAGCCCACCCATCTAGCGCCTCAAGCCGGAAGTTGGAACCCTAGCGCCTCTCGAGTCTCGATCCTCGATCGGCTCCGGCCTAATGGAGGCAGGCGATCAAGCGGCGGAGGCGGAGGAGAAGGCAGCCCTCCTCGGCGTCGGCCTTGAGGAGCCTCGGGGACTACGTTGTAGGATCCACCCCACCGTCTTCTCGTCCCGACTTCATCTCCCGGTCCGAGCAATCGCAGCTCCTCCACCATGTACTAACTAATCTTGTTCTTTCTATTCGCCAAATCCGTCTCTCTGTTTTTCCCTTTTCCTTT